>RJWJ010001458.1:0-130692 GCA_004363605.1 Indri indri
TCTTTTCTCTTCCCAGGAATAAAAGATATTAAAAAACTACTGGAGTACCAAATATCCAAATGCCTCACCCCCCACAGAAAATAAAATAAAGTGTGTGTGTGTGTGCGTGCGTGTATGTGTGTGTGTGTGTGTGTGTGTGTGTGAGAGAGAGAGAGAGAGAGAGAGAGAAACAAATAGCTACCACTTGGGAGTACCTCTTATGGGCCAAGTGTTTTTATCATATTTCAACACATCTTGTAAGGTAGGTAAGATTATCCCTACTTTTCTAATATGCTATCGTAGAGCAGAAACAATATCATATTTGACTTTGGAATCCTAGTATTTCAGTGCTGGTACATATTAGAGTTCAAAATATTTTTTGAGTAAAAGAAAAAAGGGAGGAAGGAAAGGAAGGAAGGGAGGAAGGGAGGAAGGAAGGAAGGAAGGAAGGAAGGAAGGAAGGAAGGAAGGAAGGAAGGAAGGAAGGGAGGGAGGGAAAGAGGGAGGGAGGAAGGGAGCTGAGTCATTAAATAACTTTCTCAGGTCCTTAGGCTATCAATGAGCAGAGTAGATGTATATAATCCAAACACTCACCCTTAACCTTTCATAGCCTTCTAACCATAGGTTCTGTCAACCAATCTTTAGCCATAGCTGCCAAGTACAGCTAAGCGTAATCCTTAACAAAAGATAAATAAACACAACTGTAGTGTTTTAAACCTTGAACATACTCCTTGAACATACTCCATAACCAAACATTCCCCTCACCCACAACAGATCAGGCATCACTGTCTTTGCTCACTGTAAACCAAGTGAAAACATAGACTCAAAGTGCTTATAACCAGTTCCTATTGCCTTGGCTCTGTGCAGTCATATTGATCTATTTTCCAGTGAACTCTATTGAAATTAAAACTTAATTATTTAAAATGCACTGCATTTAAATAATTACAGTTGTTCTGCAGGGCATCTGGGGAGACAGATAACTTCCTGGGTGGTGCTGATGGTTTCAGGTAGCAGAATCACATTAACACCAGCTGGCCATTTGTTGTAAAGAAATATCTTCTGTAAGACAGTTGCTGCTAATATAAGCTACTTTAAAAAACATAAACACATGGATGACTCTGAGTCTTGCTGGCCAAGGCAATAGGAACTGGTTATAAGCACTTTGAATCTATGTTTTCACTTGGTTTACAGTGAGCAAAGACAGTGATGCCTGATCTGTTTTGGGTGAAGGGAATGTTTGGTTATGGAGTATGTTCAAGGAGTATGTTCAAGGTTTAAAACACTACAGTTGTGTTTATTTTATCTTTTGTTAAGGATTACACTTAGCTGTACATGGCAGCTATGGCTAAAGATTGGTTGACAGAACCTATGGTTAGAAGGCTATGAAAGGTTAAGGGTGAGTGTTTGGATTATATACATCTACTCTGGGAGCAGATAACTTATTGATGAGTCCATCATAAAGGTCAATAATTAACATTGTCCAAATGGCTCCAGAGTATTGCAACTTTTGAGAGTATTGGGAGTATTGCAACTTTTGCCAGCAAGAGCAAGGGAACTGCTGCTATCCACGTTTCCTCATAACCACAGGGAGAATCACAGGTTTCTCATTACTGTCAATCATTCACTTATTCATTCTTTCATTAGCTCATTTATTCAGTCATATGTGTTTTTTTATCCCTCAACAATGAATATCTATTAAGCACCATGGCCTATTTTTTTTTTAACTTAGGAATTCAAAGATGAAAACACTGTAGTGATTTTCCTTAAAGACTCAATCTGGGCAGAAAAGTAAAAATATAAACAAAAATATGTGATACAACATGATAAATGTACTGATAGAGATATAAATAATATAGCATAGGAGCACAGAATAGGGACAGGAACAGTGAATAAGCAGAAATCAGCTGGACTTCTGTGTGTATAGAAGCGTGCAGTATGTACATGGAGCAGAGGGGTGGGGAGGAGTAAGTAGCAAGGTGCATGATCCAACGGCAAGATATTCTGTCTAGGCAGGCATACTGGAGCTCTGGGATACGCTTTAAAATATGTGCGTGAATTTAAAAAAATAAATTAAAAAAATAAATATAAAAATATATATAATGTTACATATGTGACGGAGTTATATAGACAAAGGAAATACAAGAAATAGGATTGACAGTACAGATACAGTCAAACAAAGGAAGGGGCAAAAAGTCTAATAATTCCTGGGAAATAGAAAGAGTGAACTCATGTAAGAAAATTGCAAGGTCTGTTCTGTTGGAAAATAAACTTCAGAGTGAGAATTGGCCAAAACTAATCCTGGCTCAGTAAGGTGGAATCTGATCACAGAAGATCTTTTCTACCATTTTAGGAGTTTTGAAACTTACTGTGGAGTAACTGGACAGCCACTGAAGTGTTAGAAGCAGGGGAGTTGGCATGGCCACATTAGATTTAGAGAAAACAGCTCTATAATACCTTCCCTATTCAGGTTCACAAAATTGTAAATAAGTAATTTTTAAAAATCTGAAGAAACATTTGCCACAAACTCATTTGATGACAAAATCATATGAGAAAGAATGCAAGCTATCTATAGTCCTTACTTACTTCACTTAGAGTGCATGTTCTTTTGTTTTTATGGAAAAAAATAGCAACAAAATCAGTATGAGATGCTGCTCTGAATATCACTGGCCCAACAAGTGCTGGGTAAAGGAAATATGACTGGACCAACTAGAAGCTGTGTAGTTGTAAGGAGGCAAAATTATCAGCATTTAATAATATCTAAGAGGAACACATTATGGGATGTTAAACGAAACCAATCACAGAAGAGTTGGTCGTAAGGTCCTAAAAAAAGTGTGGAGTATATTTTGGGGGTAGAACATGTTTCATTAAAAGAGACATAGTCTTAAACATGTGGACGGGGTATTTGAGTAAGGATGGGCCATGGATATCTTGTACTTTTTCTTGTCTTAAATAAGACAATCACATTGGAGAATTTCCCATATTTACAAAAACCCTAAATTTTCTTTGGTTTATAATTTTAAGTGCCTAGTAATAATTAAATTTTATATTAGCTGTATAAGCAAAGAGCTGAGTTTTTTCATTCTTATTGTACCCTTCAGAAAACTGATCCTTAGCATGTGGAAAATACAAGCCCAAGCCTTGTGCACACAAATACCTGAAAAATGAAGGCAGACAACAGTGGTCTGTACTCTTTAATACTCTTTACTGCTGGCATCCTGGTTTAGGATGGGGCTGGACTATTTAAACAGTGTCCTAACTGGTCTTTTTGTCTCTAGCATAGCCTCTTTCAAAGAAATTCTCTTCGTTACAGCCAGTTTGAACTTTACTTTGACTTCATTATGTGTGTGTGTGTGTGTGTGTGTGTGTGTGTGTGTGTGTGTGTATTTTATGTTTCATTTCTGGTGGTCTTTTTGCACAACCCCTTTTTGCGCTATCTCTCCATGGGTCCACTACTGATACATTTTTGTTTATTATGCATTTTAGATCCCTCTTATGCCTCCCTCATTTGGTGGTGGTGAAGATGAGAGGCAAGGAAAGGGACTGAGCCCAGAGACTGTGGGACTTTGTTCCACTGTCTCTGAACCCTTGGCAATAAGAGTTAACCCTGCGAGTTCTGGTCTTCTCTAGGCCAGCAGGAAATCACTTGAGTAGAAATGATGCCCCTATGTCACAGGTCCTTTACTAATCCATTTGCTGTTTACTTCTTTTTGGCTAAAATACGGAACCCAATGGAAGAAGGGACTTCCATCCTCCATCCTGGTAATTTTATTCTTATAAAAATGTAGTGTCCGCTTGTTTCTTTACTCACCCACCTTTTACTTGCTACTCTGTAGTACCAAAGGCAGTTGCATATTGCTCTGGAAATATTTCCACTTGCCCAGAGCATGTCGATCTTAGCAAGGCATTTCTAATAAGAATTTCACCTTCAGAGGTCTTTGTTGTCAACCTCTCTTCAGCAAGTGTTTGTTCTCAGTTCCTGTACTTGCCCCGTGTTCACTGCAACTGGCAGAACTGCACAGATAAAAGTCTGCAATTGGGCAGCTTTTCACAGGTTTTGTAGATGGTATTTTCTGTTTCTTGTTCATTTTGTTTTTACTTAGTTTCAGAGAGAAAAGCCTTTACTTAGCTTTTCTCCACTGGAAGTCCAGAGTAAACTTTCTAAAACAAATCCTGACTTCTTTGCTTAAAATCTTTCAGTGTCTCTATTCTCTTTAACTCCTTAAGTTGTCCTTCAATGCCCTTCGTGACCTAACCCCTGCCAACTCTCCCGCTCCATTGCTCAAAACTCTCCGTTCATATTTTTGGCTTGAGACATTCGGAATCATAACTATTCACAATTGCCTGCACATATCCAAGTCCTGTTCACGTCTAGGCCTCTGCCATCTGTCTAAAAATCCCTTTAAAGTGAGATAGAAAAGTTTAAGTTACTAGTGGGTATGATGCTGAGATAATTATGCTAAACAGCAATGTCTATTTATAATGCACTGCACAGTAAAAGTTATATTTTTTGTCATCCAGAAACATGGTTTTAAAAATTAGATTCATTTCCAATGAAAATAAATATTATAAAAAGAAATAAAGTCTATCTACTTGTTCTTCCTCCCAGTGATGTGTTAATAATAGAATGAACAGTGACAATTAGAGATAGCTGAGATAGAAATTATTCCATCATTACTTGAATTTGTATTAATTAGAGCACCAGCAGCTACTCAACAATTAAAACCCCATTTTTTAGAAACTTATTTGTCCGTATGTAACAGCCCATTGAAAGTGCTTCTGGTTGCAGTGGTTTACCTCCATATGGTGATTCGGGGACCCTGGTTACCTCTATTTTATGGCTCTGAAATCTTTTAGTGTCTCAGAGTTCTCTACATCCAGATGGTAGATAAAGGGAGAGAGGGTGGAGACAGCATAAACTCTTCTTAAAAACCCCAAGATTACAGTAGCATATAATAATATAAAGTGTGTTATTTCATTGGTTAGACCTAGTAACAGGGCCAACCCTATATGAAGAGGAGAGATGGAAAATTAACCTTGTGACTGTGACTCTTCGTGTCATGAAAGGGTAAGCACGAATGTTAACCATCGTTGGCACAGCTGCGTACTAGGTGATTATATTTCTGTTTGAAAGTCTGTATCCTCTAATTAATACTTTATCTATCAATGTTAGAAAGTTAGTCAAAAAAGGAAAAAAGGATTATATGATTATAAGAAGCATTTGCTAGTTTTGTAACCTGGGAAAAGAGCGTGCCAACATTCTCTCAAGACAGACTTGGGGTAGCAGATGCCCCCTGAGGTCTGCAAGGTAGAACCTCACTGGCATAAGCCAATTGACATATCCCATCCTCCAGGTAATTGCAGTTGGTCAAGAATGATCACAATCCTGATTTCAGGCCAACAGGAGTCAGGCTGGGAAATTTTACTTGACTTTTGCAGATGGAGGAAGTGTTCCTTTTTTTCATTGATCTTCAAGCTGAGAAATTATATAGTGCGGAAATGCTGTTTTTTCTGTCTGGAGATTTTATCTAAAATAAAAAGGATGAATTCGTGTAAAGGTAAAATCGAACTGAGAGGGTAGAGCTGAGAGAGGAGAGAGAGAGAGAGACAGACAGAGAGAAATTGGATTCTGTTGACATCTTTTGGGCATCCGAATTGACCATTCCTGAAGACTACCACTCAGATTTCTTTTTTCCTAAGAAAATAAATTCATTTTTCACTTATGTCTATTTTTGTTCAGTTGTCCTACCAATTGAAATAGAAAGAGTTCTCAGCGATACACATACCAAGTCTGTACTGTGGAGTTTAGCAGGTCTAGCTCATATTCTGAAATCTAACTGGAAAAAACAAATAAGCGACCTACGAAAGCCAAACGAAGCACCAAAAATCTTATAGGTTTTTTTCGTTATTGATAAAGATGTTTCCATCTCTGTAAAGATACTGATTACAATGCCCAACATCCTATAAAAACAAAACAAAACACAAAAGACTGATAAAAATAAATTATAAGCTATTTGAATTTGAAAGGAATGAAGGGAGGGTTTATATACTGTTTTTTTGGTGTCAGAAAAATAGAGCTGAATAATACCTGGAAATTTCTTAACTTATCCAAGTTTAGTCTAGAAAAAAACTTGAAGGTACACAATTAGTTGGAACAAAATCAAACAAAGAATTTCATTGCCCTTATGCAAGATATTGAGATATGAATCATGTGTATATGTCTGTATACACACACATACAGATTTTATGTATACACACACGCACACACATGCACACACACACATATATATAGAGAGAGGGCCTTCTATATCAAACAATGATATATATGGCAACAAGTCGCAATCTTTATTGACTCATACCCATCCAGTGTGGATTAAGGAAATTAATAGATGACACGAAAACATTTTATGTACAGTAACTCATAGCTTAACAATGTGAATACAATCTGAGAAATGTACCTCCAGGCAATTTTGTCATGGTATAAACATCATAGAATGTGCTTATACAAACCTAGATGGTATAGCCTACTACACACCTAGGCTTTATGGTATGGTCTGTTGCTCCTGGGCTACAAACCAGCACAGTATGTTATTGTACTGAATAGTGTAGGCAAGGGTAACACAATGGTAAGTATTTGAGTACCTAAACATATCTAACTATCTAAACATAGAAAAAGTGGAGTAAAAATACGGTATTATAATCTTATGGGACCACCGTCATGTATGATGCCCATTATTGACCAAAAGGTCACTGTGTGGCACATGATTATACTAAACAGTGTTAAATACATGACAAATATTATCACCATGGCTATAATTATGTAAGAAAATAAACAATGTCCACTGAAATTCAAGTGGGAGAATAACAATAAGATCTTAAATAAACAAGAAAAAAATGGAGATTTTTTAATAGAGCTTTGAAAACTGATATCAATTTTTAAAAAAAATAAAACTGTGTTACATGTAAAGTCAAAGCTTTCAAAATTCACTTAAGCCTATAAAAGACATTTACCAAAAAGCATTATTTTGTAGATACTGAGACGTTCAAATGTGAATATATAATTACATCATTAATATTATAATATATTTATTATTTTCAAAAAATCACCAAGCATTTACACAGAACACTCAAAAAAAAAAAAAAAATGACTTGCCGAAGATATGGCACTGCCTAACCACTGCAGAAATTAGAAAGTAGCAAAAATGGAAACAGGAACACTGATTAAGAGTTGTATAAATATATTTAAACATACTGTAAAGCAAAAGAGAACATCATTAAAAAATCTCGGATTGCTTCCATGTGATTCATACTATGTGTAAGACTTTTCAGTTATCTCTGTTTAACACAGGCTTCAGAGTTTCTTTCATTTCAAGTCTTTATGTGTGAGTAAAGCAATTTGGCAAGCAATTTGAGAGGTGGTTGCAACATATCCTGCTAAATTGTCTTGTTTTTCCTCACGAAACACTTAAATAGCACAAATACTTTGTCAGATCAATGGTAACATACCATCTAAATGAAAAACTAAAGATCATTAATCAAATCTAAATCAAAGCAAATGGCTTAACTGTACTCCATTGGGAGATTAAATCTAAGCATTTAAATACACACACCATAAAAATATATGGTTTATAACATTTTCCATCCATTCACTTTTTATGTGACAGTAATAGTACCAGGTTTGAAGCTTTATTTTGTTCAAGATCTGTCTTAGAAATTGTTTTACAAAGCACTTTATACACTTTAATAGTAGAAAAACAAGGTTAAAATAATTCTACATTATAATTTAAGCCAGGTTTAAGGAAAAAAAAAAATTCTACGAGATGTTAAGAATTGAAATGTAGAGGCCTGAGGGAAGTAAGTCACAACCGAATTGAGATATGAGTTTGTGGCCTTAGGAAATTCCCAGGGTCCAGACCCTCATCTTCTTGGAACCTGCATAGTTCTCCCGGTCTCTTACGACTATGCTCACCAAGGAACAGACCAAGGGGAAACTCCAGTTCAGAAATCCCCCCTGTGTTTCTGTTGACTTGGCCCGTGCATTCCTCTTTCTCCTAAGTTGGCACCATTCACACCTGCCATTCCTTCCTGTTGCCCTCACCCAAGTTCTCATAGCCTTTTTGGTTTGCCATCCTTTTCTAGCTGCATTCTGTGGTTTAGGTGGTGAAGGAATGATTGGGTCCCCATTCCCCAGTCTTTCCTCTACTGCTGACCTTGTTCTTGGTGCAAACCCATGTATTTGGGGCTGATCCTCAGCCTGATATGCCAGAGCTTGTTGTAGGATCCCTGGCCCCACATTCCTTTTACTTGAAATCTACAACCAAAAAACACCTTCTCAGTCTTAAACCCTCTCCAAGAACACATAGAAAGATTCAATTTCTACTGAAGATTACAACACATCTGCCAATTCTTATTTCATCAAATTAAAAGAAGACGAAATAATGCAGAGACCTCTAATTTAAAACAAAATGTAATTATAATGTCTGCTATCATATTATTCAATAAATACCTCTTATTAACCAAAAAAATTGTGTTATGAACTTTTCAATAGTGTTGCTAATTACTTTATAAAAAGTTATTGGCCTGAAACTAAGCCCTTAAATTTAAATATACTCTGGTGGATTATGGTGAGGGATACAATACTATAACACATAAAAGTTATAATCAGTTCTACCTAGAAAGCAATAAAAAATCTAAACTTCAAGTAATCGTCCTTGATCTGAGGTTGGGCCATGCTGGAAATGTACCTTTTAGTAGCAGAAAAATGTCAAACGAGTACTCTCCTACTTATTGTTCTTGGGGAAAACATATGCAGTAACCCTGGATGTATGTTGTTGACAAGTCAGATGTGGTTTGATGCAGTGTGTGATTTTATGCATGTTTTAGCTATCACAGCTAAGTCTGGTTCTACTTAGTTGACATTTTGTTTTGTCTGATGGATATACATAGTGTGCACTGTGACCCACACACTATTGAAGGAGCTTGAGATATCAGTGTGCTCTTGTTGGAGCAGATGCTCCTGGGAAATGAGAAGCTGACATAGAAAGGGCTGGAAAAGGCTATAAAAGATGCATGAAGGTTGTGACAAGGCACTGTAAAGAGTTTTCCACAGTTCAATATGGATAGGAAATGAAACGTCCTACACATGAGATGAAGGCTAATTGTATTTCTCTTAGAAATTTAAAGATAGTTGAAATCCTAGAGTGTGAATATTTTCAAAATGATTCACCTTGGTAGGCATTAGTTAATCCCCCACAAAATGAAAACAACCGATCTAAAACTATCCGAGCTATTCCTGCCTTACATCACATGTGGAATCAGTAGGGATTAATCCTTGCAGTTGCTCAGCCCAATAGCCTTGGACACATCCCAGTCCCTTTCCTTTACTCAAGTCACATATCCAGGCTTCAGGCCCCTGTTCCCCTATGGAGACACTAAATAAACAACTGTAAAATGACTAAAATAACTTTGTAGAAGCTCTGAAAATCAGTCAAATGTGTACAGCAACCAAGAGAATGCCAATTTAAAAAACATCACATTCAAAACAGTAGGAAATGTCTTTGTGATTTTACATAACATTGTCCCTCATTGGTATGATGTGTAAGAGTTTGGGGAAAGTAGTAAGTTGGCCTCCAGTCCCCATCTATGAACCACAGAAAGTGGAGTAGGTCAAATTTGCAATTTCTACCTTGTGTAAAGGCTGCCTAAGGGATTTGTCTCTATATCCCACCTAACTCAGAGCTCAGGAGACCAAAAACCATGGGAAACAGTGGGGGTAGGTTGTGAAAACTGCATACAGGTAGACTACAGACCTACAGATGCATGGGGACAAGAGATTTTATGAAGATAAATGCAGTAGAATAGCTAAGGAGTTAAAAAGAAGCAGGAGACAGGTATGAGACTCCTAAGAAAATTAAGATATTTAAAAGCAACTGTGTATACCAGGGAATTGGCAAAAAAAAAGCAACCAACAAACAGACAAAAACAAAAATAAAACAGATCCATAAAGGCTCAGCAAAGAAACATGCCCCATAAAGGCCTGAAAATATTTTAAACCTTCATGCCAAGGTGATTAGTAAATATCTTCCCTTGCATAAAGCCAGTCTGCCAACACTGAGAGGAGTGGTTGTTTTTTCAAACAACTAACACTTTGGTTTGAATGTTTGTCTTCTTTAAAACTCATGTTGAAATTTAATTGCCAATGTAATAGCATTGGGAGGTAAAGCCTTTAAGAGACGATTAAGCTGTGAGGGTGGGTTTAATGCCTTAATAAAATGGCTTTTAGAGCCAGGTGTGGTGACTGGTGCCTGCAATTTCAGCTACCTGGGAGGCTGAGGTGGGAGGATCACTTGAGCCTAGTAGTTCAAGGCTGCAGTGAGCTATTATTACTCCTCTGCACCCCAGCCTGGGTTGCAGACACCCCACCTCTAAAAATAGAAAATAAAAATAAAAGGGCTTTTAGCAGTGGGCTCTCTCATTTTGCCCATCTGCGTTCCGCTATGTGGTGATGCAGCAAGAAGACCCTCATAAGATGGTGTCACCTTGATGTTGGACCTCCTGGCCTCCAGGACTGTGAGCCAATAAATGTTTATTATAAATTACCCAGTCTATAGACACACTCCAAGACCCATTATAATCAGATAGCTGAAAGCAAAAACCAAAGAGAGAATCTTAAAAGTAACAAAAAAAGTGACTCTTTATGTACAAGACAATCCTCAATAGGATAAACAACATATTTCCCAGCAGAAATTTTGCAGACCACAAGGCAATGGGATGATATATCTAAACTGCTGAAACAAAACAAAACAAAACAAAACAAGCAAACAACAACAAAAGCAGTGTCAATGGGGAATTCTATATTTAGCAAAAATGTCCTTTAAAAGCGAAGGAGAAATTAAGGCATTACCATATGTAAAAAAAACAAAAACAAAAAATGACTGAGAAGTTCATTACCAATAGAACTACGCTACACAAGGAGTGAACCCTAATATATAAACTGTGGACTTCGGGTGATTATAATGTGTCAGCACAGGTTCATCCATTGTAACAAATGTCCCACTCTGGAAAATGGCATTGATAATGGGGAGTCTGTGCATATGTGGGGCAAGGGATGTATTGAAAGTCTCTGCACCTTCCTTTTAATGTTGTGAATCTAAAACTGCTCTGAAACAATAAAGTTTTAAGAATTTAAAAAGAGGTGTTGGTGAGGATGTGTGAAAATTGGAATCCTTGTGCACCGCTGGACAGAATGCAAAATGGTGCAACCACTATGGGAAACATTATGGTAGTTCTTAAATGAATATAAAGTTAACAATTTTCAACAATTCTACTTCTGGGTATTTAACAAAAGAATTGAAAACAGGGACTCAAACATGTATTTGTATATCCATGTTTAATAGAAGCATTATTTATAACAGGCAAAAGTTGGAAGCAACCCAAGAATCCATGAATGAATGAATGGATAAACAAGATACGATAAATACATCTAATGGAAGATTATTCACCTTAAAAATGAAGAACATTGTTATTCATACTGTAACATAGATAAACCTTGAAGACATTAGGTTAATGACATAAGCCAGTCACAAAAGGACATACTCTGTATGACTCCATTTATATGCAGTACCTAGCACTCAAATTTATAGAGACAGAAAGTAGAATTGTGGCTTCCAGGGTCTCAGGGATACTGAGTTTCAGTTTGGGAGTTTCCGTTTGGCAAAATGAAAAACAAAATGTTCTGGAGATGGGTGGTGGTGATGTTTGCACAACAACGTGAACGTACTTAATGTTACTACACCATAGATGTAAAAATGGTTAAAATAGTAATTTTCATGCTAGGTATATTTTAGCACAATTAAAAAAAATGGCCAGGCAAGATCAAACCTGAAGTCTTTTAGAGTTTTGTTTTGTTTTGTGAACTAAAATAAAATTTTAAGTCTCACCCCCAACTGGCTGACCGAATGGACCCCCTTGTGGCCAAAGGAATATCCTAAAACTAAATTGCCTGTCAGGAGAAGGGAGGTCAGACATGGCTCATCATGCCCCCCTCCCTTCTTGGGGACATCCTTTGTACCATGAACAGACCTAAAGGTATGCAAGACAAACCTTCAATCCCTCAATTTACACAACGAATCTATGTCCCTGGCTTATCTCTGATAAACAGCTCCTTATGTTAAAACATTTCAAGCCTGTAGACAAACCTTCATGTCTTTAAACAATTACAAGCCAAAGAACCTTTAAACCCACCTATAACCTGTAAGCCCCGCCCCTCTTCAAGATAGCCCACCTTTTCGGGCCTAACCAATATATGCCTCCACTTATTGATTTATGACTTTACCTGTAACCCCTGTCTCCCTGAAATGAATAAAACCAAACTGTAACCCAGTCACATCGAGTCCACTTGCTCAAGGCTTCTTGGGCGTGGCTCTGGGTCATGGTCCTCAAATTTGCCTCAGAGTAAATCTGTTTAAAATTATTTTACAAAGTTTGGCTTTTTTTTTTCCATTCACAGATTTTATCTGTTCACTTACCAATCTATTTCCAGCAATCGTGACATGACAGTGCCTAGCCCTTAGGAGGGTCTCCATAATCTTCACGTTGAAAGTTGAGTGGATTTTGTTGTGTAATAAGCTACAATGTCATCGTTTATTTGATGTCACTCCTGGGCCTGTGGGTCCTGAGAAATGCCAAATCTAGTTAGAAGCTGCTGTGTAAGTTTTACTTCTTTTCTGTTATCAGTAAGTATTTATCAAAAAAGTATAACTTGATCTCAGCTAATATTGTGGAGAATTAATCAAACAATGTCCATCTAAGCTTGGAAAGAGTATAGGGGAAAAATAACACACAACATATCCTAAGGGCAGTTCACTTCAGGAATGCGCCCAGAGGTGATCACAGCTAAGCAAACTGAAGACTTCCAAAAGGAAAAAGATCTCCAGAGCAGACGGATGGTCAAGGTGTATGCAATCCTCAGTTTCCAGTCTGACCATCCCCAGGGTGCACCCAGAAACATCTGGTATTACGGAAAACCTAATTTGCCACCATTCAAGAAAAATGGGATTGCAAGGCACTGTGTTTTGTAATGTTACCATAAATAATACTTCACAAATTGGTGAATGACAAGCTGTCCAAATAATTTCATAATGATGTTTCTTTATAATAGATATTTATATATCTTAATTTTATAAATAGATAACCTTAAAAACAGAAATGTCCCACAAATTCCTCAATTATGTTGAACTCCCATCTATCTGATTTTAACATAAAATCCTCCAAGGAATAAACAAATTGCAGTTTACATTTTTAATTATTAAAGAAAGAATCAAATTTAGTTATAGAAGTTAATTTTACCTTCAGGGTAGCCAAGAATTAAAAAGAAAATTATGACAATAATCAAAAATTTCCTGATGAATCAGTTTATATACTCTTCTGTACTATAAATGGAAATGTTGTAACAAAACATTCAAGAAAAGAAAAAATATACGTGAAAAAATATGCAAAAGATAGGAAAAAGGACATGGAAAAAAGAGAATATATAATTCATGTTGTATCTTTCAAAATACATAATATTTTAATGAAAATCTTTTGAATGTAGTCAAGTAATTTTGCTAAAGCATTTCCTTTGAGATTGGAATAAAATGTTGGTGATAACATTACCAAATATTTATTTCAGTTGCAGAACACAATGCATCTGGGTATAGCTTAATGGTATACACATTAATTTTCTCATCTCATTCTGATGAGTAGAAAAATGCTTTAATAGAAATGCAGTTAAGTTTGTCATTTTATATCTATTCTACTTAGTCCCTCAAATTTGTTATTGGTACCATCAAATTGTTCTTAGCAATTTTAAAGCATTTGGGGAAGAAAAGCATATCAAGCTGAAAAGAAAGTAAAACTTTCCTCAACATAATTAATGTCCATTTTTATTTTTATTGTCCAATCAATTATTTTAAAAGGTTACAAGATAATGTAATAAAATTTTGACTGATACACATAGCCAATATCTCAGCACTTCAGGAGGTAAAACAAATTTCAATAAAAATAATCATAATAAATTCTAGCAGAAAGGAGAAAAGAACTAGTTCAAGTGAGATTTCCCACTGGGCTTAAAAAGGTATGAAATTAAGGGCAAAGAAAAGGCATTATAAGCTATTTCTACAGGATGCCAAAAAATATGGTTAATTTACTTCATTTCCAGACACACTTTTGAGCTAGTTTCTTCACCTTGTGCTAGACAAAGCAAGTATTTTGAGGAAGTTTCTAGTGATTGTCTAAATGGTTGTATATAAATGCACCTCCTCTTGCTAAAGACTCTCCCTAGGTTCCTGTATAAAACTAGCGGCCAAATGTTAACCTATTCCTAATGCAGGTGCTTGTTTATAGCTCTGTTCTTGTAAACAAGACTTTTTTTACCTTAATCAGAGACCTTGGCCCTTTCTAGATACAATCATTTTTGTTTAAACAAACCTTGTCTTAGATTTTAAATATATTAATATATGGAATACATGCATAATTTTGTATATATATATATATATATCAACATATATATATAGAGAAAATTACTCTAAGTATCTCTTACAGTCAACCAGACCGATTGAAATAATAAAATATTGCTGTTTTTAATTTTTTTAAAAAAGAAAACAGCTCTGTACCATTAACTATAAAATGTGATAAATAAATATTGGCTGAACACTTGCTCTACTACAGACCTATTGCTAAGCCCTACAAATACCGCATTTGACATCACGTAGTTGTAAATAAGAGGGCCAGGCAAAGTTTACTTCAGAAGTGAGTCTTGCCTATTAAACAGGTAACTGAAGTTATTAAAGGAGTTAACCAACCGAGGCAAAAGGCAGGGCCAAAGGGCAAGACACACCATCCCCAGCAAAGCATCCTGAAGGAAAATCGCACAGCACACAGGGAACTAATAAAGCGCTTTCGTGTTTCTGGCCAGCGAAGTGAAAGGTAGGAGAAAGATAAGGAAGGAGAGGTGGGAAGGAACCAGAGAATTAGAGCTATCCAGGGAGCTTGCATTATATCCTGTGGGTAATGCAGTGCTGTTGAAAAATTTACCAAGGAAATTATATCATTGGATTACAAGTAATCAATTTTTCAGTGAAGCAAAACAGTGACTAATGACCAAAACTTCCTCAAATAACCATTAAAAAATAGGAGCTTGCTCTATGCTATAATTTCACTTTTTTATGATTTTTTTTAGTTTTCATGTATCTGTTGCTCTGATCATGTCAATGAAATTGATAGTTGTCAGCCAAATCATTGCAGTCATGGAATCAGGAAGAGTTCTACAGAGCAGGTATTAATAAAATCTCAACTCGACCTTAAAACCTGCATAGAACAAGCAGGCCTAAAAGATGATTAGAATGCTGTTTACCTTAGTATACATTAATTCAACTATTCATCCATCTGACCTTACATGCATTCATTCATCCACTCATGCATCTATCATTCATCTCCTGCTGAATTCACCTACAATAACAAGCTCCTCCTTATCTCCAAAACCAACACATGTGTTCCCTTTCCGTAGTGTTTGATAGCATTCATATTTTCAGGGGCAGCAGATTATTTCAGGCTCCTCTGGTGAATTTCTTGCTTCAGACTGGCAATTGGCCCTTTATTTATCCAAGAGGCCTTGGTTCCTTTAGGCAGAATATTATATTATCTGTGTGCAAGGGGTGTTCATTGTTACTGGCTTGGTCGTTATTTTCAGGCCTTGTCAGTGGATAAAGCTAATCGATATATATTATTTTTAGAAAACAAAATGTATCATGAGTTCATGGTGATATTTAAAAACATTATTGATTAAATATGTATAGATATACGTGTAGTATGATTCAAATTATAGAAGACTCAAGAACATGCAAAGCTAAGTAGTTTTATTTGTTAATGATTCATAAGATGGTAGGTCTATAAAACAAAGTAAAAATGTGGTTTTCATACCAGACAGAATAAGATTCCCTCCCTGAGAGGAGAGGCTTATTACCCTGAAGCGGTGCTCAGGGCCGCCGGGAGTGTTGGCAATGCCCTTTCCTATGATGGGGTAGTTATATAAAGTAACCGTTAACTTTAGAGCAGTTTACTGAGTTATATTAATACATATGTTCATAAAATTTTCCATGTGAGTTAAAGTTCTCAATGTAAAGTCAATTTTAAACAGTTGCTGTGGCCTGCTCTTCCCAACTTTTTTTAAGCATAGCTGATTTTTTTTCCCAACATTTCTTCCCCAACGATTTCAGTGCTATTTTTGAATATTTCATGCTTTAAAAATATCGTGCACAGCATCTGGAGCTTGTTGGAAGAATGACACCAAAGACTACTAATAAATAAATATGCTTTGGCTTGTTAGATTAGCTTTACTAGGACTTTTTCTTTTTCTTCTGTCTGGCATTGGGCCATCCATCAGTAACAGATAACTCCATTTTCTCTCATTAAAAGAATTATCAATACTCTACCATCCCTGCCTCTGTATCTTAATTTAAGTTAAATTTATTTTGAACAGAAATAAATATTTGCTGAGCACTTTGTGGGTGCTACAACTGTGCCACACAGAGTAAGTGGCACAGGGCCCTGTTCTTGAGAACATTTAGATCATGATGATGAAATATGTTTGAGGAAAACTGAATTATTGGGAAGGCTTTTGCACTCAAGGTCTGTAGCCAGCTGAGAGAAAAATCCTATTTTTATCTATTCAGATCAGAAATTGTAAGAAATGAATCTAGTTTGGGGTCTATACCTTACTTATAATAGATTCATGGCCCTGGAAACTAAAGGTAAATATTATTTTTTATTGACATTAAGTAGACTCAAAGGAGCAGCTCACTTTTATGTTTTTGTTTTTTAGTTTGTTCTGTTGTTGTTTTTTAGGAGTAACTAGTAGACGGTGGAGCTGGAATTTGATTCCAGGATAGAATTCTCTTACTCTAAATAGAATCCATTTCAGGATTTCATTCCAACTGATATCAGCCATACCTGATGCACTAACTCTACCAATCGCCACAAACATGATCTAACCCCATTTGCAAGCTAAGCTTTTGCGTGTGTCTGTTTGGTGTTCCAGAACACTCTGAATCCGAGCTCACTAATGGGTAGCTAAGGAACTGAAAAAGGCTCTCACGTAGACGTATACGACCCAACATACTGACTGGAGCCGAAAATATCACTTATTTGGACAAGTGGGCAGCTCTTGTAGGGAATGCTGTTGCCACCAAACATGGGATAAAAAGTTAAAGTCAACAATTTTTGAGGCAATACAGAGTAGCAGAAATACTCTCAGTCTGACAGCTGGAAAATTAGGCTTCTTATCCTATCTTTGGTATTCAAGTGGAGCAGTAGTAGGCAGACAAACCTCAACAGATTCCCCTTGCTTGGCTGGCCCAAATTCCTCCACATTGTGGCCCTAGCCGAGTTTTCCAGAACTCTGGCAAATTACTTCAGTTTTCTCTCCCTCCTTTCTACAACACCCATCCCTACTACCCACCAAACATGCATATCCTGGTCTTTCTGGATTTTGTGCTGAGCACGCCACACACCACCGTTCAGCCTCACTGACGACATGTGGGCAATTCTCAGAAGCAGTTGTTCGATTTCTTCCCTCCTCATCTAGGCAGTCTTTGTCAAGGTAACACACATGAGATAAACTGATCTAAACTTCTTAACTCGAATAAAAATGGCTTGATATTTTGCAAGACTCTCAAAGGAATGAAACACAACTGGGCATCTTGGGAGCATGGGTCAAGGATGTCAGATTGTGAGGGAGTATCTGACCTTTGAGGAAGTGCTAGGGTAGGAAAACCTAAACTGTAATTGACAGGTTGTTGGAATTTTGTTGAGGACTAGTCTGTGAGTTAATCGCTCTGGGCGTGGGGGTGCGGAAGGCCACATTTTGTGAGTTTTACTTTCCGGAGTTCTACTAGGTTCTCACAGTGAAGATCAGTGAAAAGTCCCCTCATGCTTCTAGAAGGGACGAGGGGAAATTGTCCATTTTGAAATATACCAGAGTAGTTGGTTCTTAGCAAAGCCTTCCCTTGATAGAAACTATTTTACCACTGACTTCCCTGTTGGGGCATTGTCAAAACCTAACCAGCTTGGGGGAGGGAAGACAGCCAACTTCCACCCCTCCAGCCATCCTGTCCCTTCTAAGCCTTTGAAAAACTTTATAAGGCATTTGTGAAGTTAACAGCTTAGGAGCACAGGCTCACTACAAGAGTGAAACTTAATCCTAGAACGTCTCCACAAACCTCAGCACTGCATTACTAAAAGCATATGTTTCACAGTTCTTTGATCCAGTACAACATATCTAGCTGTCAGCAAAAAAAAAAAAAAAAAAAGAAAGAAAGAAAAGAAAAGGCATACTAAAAAGGAAACAAAAAAAGAAAAGTCAATTTGCAGAGACAAAGCAAACATAAGAACCAGACTCAGACATGGCAGGCACATTGGAATTATTAGACCACGAATTTAAAATAACTATGATCAGTATGCTGAGTGCTTTAGCGGAAAAAAGTAGGTAACATACAAGAACAAATGGGTAATGTAAGCAGAGAGATGAAAATTTTAATGAAAAAAAATCCAGAAGCACTAGAGAGAAAAAGCACTGTAACAGAAATGAAGAATGTCTGTGATGGGCTTATTAATAGGTTAAACATGGCTAAAGAAAGAATCTCTGAACTTGAGGACATGCCCTTAGAAATTTTCAAAACTTAAAAGCAAAGAGAAAAAGACTGCATAAGAAAGAAAACAGAACAGAATATCCAAGAAATGTGGGGCACGTGTTATGGGAAAACCAGAAGGAAAATAAGGAAAGGAACGGAAGAAATATTTGAAGCAATATTGACTGAGCATTTCCCCAGATCACTGTAAGACACCAAACCACGCATCCAGGAAGCTCTGAGAACATCAAAAGGGATAAATGAATGGATAGACAAACACACGAAAGAATATCATACACCTAAGCATATCATATTCAAACTGCAGAACATCAAAGATAAAGAAAAAAATATCTTAAAAGAAGCCAGAGCAAGAAACACCTACCTGCAGAGGAGTAAATGGTAGAATGACATCCAGCTATTCCTCAGAAACCACACAAGCAAGAAGAGAGAGAAACATTTAAAGTGTTGAGAAAAATATACCACCTGCCTAGAATTCTATATCCTGAAAAATTATCCACCAAAAGTGAAAGAGAAACAAAGACTTTCTTAGATAAACGAACATTGAGAGAATTTGTCTGTGGTAGATCTTCCTTGCATAAAATGTTAAAAAAAAATTCCTCAGAGAGAATGAAATTGATATAGGTCAGAAATGCAGATCTACATAAGGAAAGGAAGAGCATTACAGAAGAAATAAGCAAGGGTTAATGAAATATTTTGCTTTTCTTATTCTTAATATATTTTGCAAGTAACAGTTTTTTCAAAATAATACCTATTTATGTGCTTATATAAAAGTAGAGTAAGTGGAATGAATGACAAGAATTATACAAGGGACAGGAGGGAAGAATTAGGTGGATGCACTAACTGTGAAGCAGTGTAGTGTTTGAAAGTGGACGAGTAAGCAAAGCACGGAGAATGCTTAGAGCAGGGAAATTATTCTGTGTAATACTGTGATACGGATATATGTCAGTGTGCACTTGCCAAAACGTATAGAAAATACAGCCCCCAAAGTGAGCCCGAATGTAAACCATGGTCTTTGGATAATGTTGATGTTGGTTCATCAATTTTACCCATTGCCCCACCTAGTGGGGAATGCTGACAGTGGGCAGGCTGTGCAAGCGTAAGGGCAGCGGGTATATGGACTATCTCTGCATCTTCCTCCCAATTTTGATGTAAACCTGAAACTGCTTTATTTAAAAGGAAAAATAAAAGAAAAAAAGAGCCACCACTCGGTTTTCTTGCTTTGGGCAAGAGGTCTGGACAGGTACACAGCAACTTCTAGATATCTGGCCAGGATCTAATTTAATCTGATACAATCAAATGAGATGCAGTCAGTGCCTGAATTATAAACTAAGACTATATAGTTGTTCTCTTTAATAGTAATAATACTAATAGCACAATTTAGCTTTTAGGAAGCAAGTAAGTGCCCCAAAGTGTAGTGTCTTGGGTTGGTCTGACTCAAGCTGTACTGCTGATGGGCAGGTCATCAGAGCAAATGGTGATTTATTCATCAGTTCATTCATTGAAGGAGAATTCGCTTGGTGCCTACATAGCAGACATTGCTTTGGGAGAAAAAGAGACACATGGGCTATTACTGTTTAGGGTTAAGCTATTTGACTTTAGGAAAATCTCTTTCTCTCCTTCCACTTTAATTCCTATTAGAGGCATGTGCTCACACTGGACCTAGACTACTTAGATTCACATTCCGGCTTCACTTCTCCTGCTACATGACCTCATGCAAGTAAATTTGATATCTTCTGAGCCTCAGTTTTCTCATCAATAAAATGGGCATAATATACCTCATTTCCTTGGGTTCTGTTGCAGTTGAAATTAAGATAGCTGACTACTGGTTCATAGCACTCAAACTAGGGTGTTCGCTACTTACTGATTACTGCTGACTCCCAGGACCACGTGTGGATCACTGATGGGTGTTAATTAGGGTGTGGCTCACCACCTTAGTGCTAGCGGGGTGGTGGAGGGTGATGGTTAGAATTTATATGGCCAGTCTCGTGTGGGGCTTTATTCAGCCTTGTATTGCACATTGGAGAGGTCATTCCAGATGATAGCTCTACACACTGAGGACCAGAAGTGGGGCTGTGGCTGTTGTGGAGCCAGTGCACCCAGATTCAGTGGCCCCCACCTCCCGGCACTGGGATCCCTGGCACCAGGACGAAAAGGGGCCAGTGGCAGTTCGGTCTCCACCAGGGAAGCACGGAGAGTACAGCTGCAGCCCCTGGCCACAGCAGGAGCCCAGTTCCTGTGAGGAGGCTGTGTCCACGACAGCCACAGTGGTAAAGTAGGCACTCCAAGCTGTGGAGAGTTACAGGAGCCATCACCACAAACCTGGACCCTAAGAAACTCTGGAAAAAATTGACAAACTCTCCACTTTGCCTAGTACGGTAGACATTGTTGGGGAGACTGGAGTTGGGATGGCAGTGAATAGCTGAGGAAACGCAAGAACATTAGCAGCTGTGCCAGGGACTTAGTGGCCCACTAGAAGTTGTTCCTGTGGAATGAAACAGTGACCCTGATAAACTGGACCAGAAGAAATGCAGTTCCCTAAAGCATCACAGGGACCTCTTCAGGAGGAAGAGGAAACGGAGAGTGGAACACCTCCAGTGGTGGATCCCACAGTCCAGACCACAGACAGAGAAAACACAGAGCACTTCCAGAGACTGAGAGATCTCCAAAGTGTCTCACTTTGTGAGAGCCTTGGGTTGGTCTGACCCAAGCCCTCCTGCTGATGGGCAGGCCATCAGAGCAAATGGTGATTTATTCATCCGTTGATTCATTGAAGAAGAATTTACTTGGTGCCTATATAGCAGGCATTGCTTTGGGAGAAAACAAGACACATGGGCTATTGCTATTCAGGGCTAAGCTGTTTGACTTCAGAAAGGCATGAGAAGCAAGATGAGAGAAAGAGGTGCCACAGAGTATCACTGGCTTATTCTTTAGACCAGGAATCTTCTGATTATTCCTGTGTTCACGCCCCTTCCTTATCCAACAGTCCTCTTCAGTGTCTGTGAACCATTACAGATTCCCAGAGAAGGACCCATTGTTCCACACCAGAAGCCTGGAAAAGGCCACCCTGGTTCCCTTCAGGACAGACCAGGGCTTGGTCACGGAGGACGCTCAGGGAACCGCAGGGGAAAGAGGTTGTGAGTCAAAGCAAGGAGCGCAAATCTTCCCCCAAGGAAAAACGCCTGCTGGGCCCCAAGACTGATTAGTCCTCTGCTTTGATCAGCGAGAATCACATGGACCCTCCCCAAAGGAAAAACCAAAGGCCACTCTCAGGGGATGGCACAAAAAAGAAATGGCCCTCTAGCAGTGTCAAGAAAGAGAAGGACGCTGTTCAGCTGCATCAGGAAGTTTTTATCCCTCTTGGATGCTGCTTGAAACAGCCACCTTAAAAAGCCAAAGCACGAAGACTCAGAGGAAAGCAAGTTAGACAGAAACAAGCACATGTAAGAACGGGGACAGGAGACCTGTTTCCCCAGGTAAAAGAGGTTTCTAATAACCTAAAGACTCAAGGATGGGAAATACAAGGTTATAATTTGGTAGATAGCCAGTGGGCTTCCCTGAATTTGAGGAGGCAGATGTAGATGGTGAATTTGGGCAGCCTACCATGCATACCTGAGCTACAGCGAGCCCCAGAAGAAAAAGATTGTGAAAACTTCAAGACTGTTTGAAACAGGAGGAGCAGCTGTGCCCCAGTAAGTCAAGCTCAAGCCAGCCCCATACCCACAGGAATCCTGCACCTGCGATTCCGTGGCCACAGGTGTGTCTCCCTGCCTGGATGGCATGTCCGAATTCCAAAGAGGAGAAGCTTCGGTCTCACCAAGGATTTTAAGGTCAATTATAGTTTTTCTTCTTAGCTTGTCTGTTTTTAAATAAGAAAGCTTGTCTGTTTTTAAATAATATTTAATTAATAAATATCCCCAGATTGTGTGTATACATATATATATAATTTATATATATATATATATATAAATCAAATACTTAGTAAATGTAAATGTCAGAATTAGAATTGTAATCTAGTTCTATTTGACTAATACTGTTCTCTTAATCCCTAATTTGTCTGTTTGTCTTTCCAAACTGATCTCATTATGCTACTTGACAAACATATGTCTTACCCTCTTTGAGGACAAAGTCATGCACTATTCATCTTTGTATCCCTGACCTGCTGTCTAGTGAATAATCAGTAAATATGTGCTGAATAATAATGTGTATGTGAGTAGGTGTTTATATGTGTGTGAGTGTGTCTGTGTGTGTGTATGTGTGTGTATATATATATATATAAATATATATATATAATTAGTACCTAGTTTTTCTTTTTTTCTTTTTTTTTTTTTTTTGACTTTGGTATGTCTCTTTAGGTCCCTTTTGTCTTTGTATGATTAGCTTATAATTTAGATGACCAATGCCTCTCCTTAATTTATATATTCTATTTTAAAAGGACAGTGAAACTAATGATATTACACTTTTATTTTCTTTGTGGTTTTCTTCTCAGTTACCTTGGTATTTCTGGATTTAGTTCTTCAAATATATGACTAAGTAGAACCAGATAGTAGCAGAGTAAGAACCCTGGGCCCAAACTGCAGAGTCGAAGTCCAATAACTCAACAGCAGTCTAGGTAGAGCAATACTGGAAGACAGGATGGGATTAAAAAATTATTCCCAGCAGATGTCAAAACCAGATGTGCCCAATCACCATACCCACACCTTGGCTCTACTTAAGACTACCAGAATTCAGAAACATGATGAATGAAAGAAATGAGAAATGAGGGGGGATACTGAATTAATTATGGGCAGATCTCTGCTACCCTGGTGGAATAAGAGCTGAAAATAGAAATAAAGTTGTGGTTAATAGATGAAGAAAGAAAACTATATTCCTTGTATATCTGAGCAAGTGGAACTAGGTTCATCCTAGTTACACATAGTTGCTGGTGACATTCTTGTGTCCTCTTTTGACAGCCATATAATCAATATTTATGGAGTCCCTCTTTTTAATGAGCATAGTGTTAGTAATTACAAAATGAAAAGCCACATTTGCTTTAAACCTGGAAATCTATTCAGGAAGACAGTTTACGTGCTAATGAAAAAACTTAGAAGTGTGATTCTTTAGTCATATTTTTTCAAGGATATTTTGGAGTGCTTCTCAGGTCTGAATTTCTTTTTAATTAACAATGTTCTTTAGCACCTTGTTTTAAATGGCATTTTCCACACATCGCTTGTAGGTTCAGCAGCACATACATCAATCTGCAGTGTTGTTAAAAACATTTAAGGTCATATCCCTTGTGCCTTTTCATTTAAAAATCTACAGTTTTATGTTATCTTAGTTGTAAAGAACAGAGGTTTTTACAATTTCTGAAGTTTCAAAGCATTTAAGTAAACAAAAAGTGCAAGTACTTTGATCAAACCAGGCTAGAATAAGAATGTTAAGAATGTCCACATTTATACCCGATAACCCACCTTTATTTGGAAACAGTCTGAAAATAATATATATTTTAATAAGCCTGGAAAATGGTAGGCATGAAAAATGGCTATTGAATGAATAAAATGAATACATATTAATAAAAATGAGTTAATATTTAAGACACATGTTTGAGAATTGAAGTGTTGTGGAGGTTTAATAAATGGACTTTCTTCAGAATTATAGTTAGGCAAATGTAGATTATTTTTCACTTGCAAGTGGTAACATATATATTGTTTTCTTCCAGCCTGATACTTGATTATATATCACAGTGCAAATAAGAGATATCTTAGAATGAAAGAAATTAGATGAAAAAACAATGTATGAAGAGTGTTTAGAATAGTGCCTGGAACATAATAAGAGTTATATGTTCTGACTATTATTATTATTATTGCTACCAGCACTATTAATATTACTACATCTTCATATAAAGTAAACATTTGAAAATATCAACAATGTATAAAGTTTCAAAATTTAGAGTCTTATTTAAATATGGCATGATTATGTTGAAAACTACAAAAATATGCAAAAATACTCCTAGAATTAATAAATGTGTATTATAGCAGGGTCATAGAATAAAAGTTTGATATACAAAATTTAATGGCTTTACTATAGAACAGGTATTTCTGAGGATACATCTTTCCCTGGGCATGCGTATGGCTTTCTAAATTCCCAAGTATAGAGGGGTACTTGTGAATGTCTTAATTCACCAATAAATCTCTCCCAGCTTTTTTTCCTTTGGCTTCAGATAGCTTGTTGCATGTACTGACCACGTTTATTTTGTCCCAGGCATCTGTGGATAATTAGGCCACCTCACAGCATTTTTTAGCTATGTCATAACTCAATTATCTGTTTCAGATATAGACTCAACTTTTCTTTCTAATGTTGCTTCTTTGTACTCTTCAAATTCCCTTGAACTGTGTTATGCCATGCAGAATTGAATTCAGTTCCAAGAACTCACCATACATAAGGCCGCTGGCCTTAGTACAGTTATTTCTTCTGCAAAGAACTGTCTTACTCTCACACCTGGCTATCTCCTACTTACCTGCAGTTCCTAGAGTGAACATCTCTAACGCTCAGCTGCAGGACTCTGAGTCCTCACATGTATTGTCACTCTCGTTAACCAGGTCCATCCTCTTGGTACTGTTGCTGCAGATGCCTCTTCGTTGCTCTTGCATATCCACAGCTTTGCATAAGACCACTGTTAGCAGAATCTGGCTCCTCCAGCTACTTGTGGACTCTGTGATAAAGTGTCACAGCCCAGGGCATTGGTTCTAATTTTCCAGCACTTTCTAAAGGGGCCAGGCAATACAATCTGGAAATTTAACATGTTTAACTCCTTATGGGGTAAATCCTAGAGCACAGATTTGGCAGATAAACTCTTTTCCCAGCCCTGCTTCTGAAAAATGTTGCACAGATGCAGAGATTCAGTGCACTCTCTCAGCGAATGTGCCATAGACTGAGAAATCAACAGTGCTTTCTTGAGAAATGTGGCTACCTCAGACATGCACCATCTTGTATTCATTTTCCGTCCTTCCCAACCTCATTTATTTTCCCTATCCCTAAGTTTCTCTGGGATTATCTCTTCCACTTAATTTTTAGGACATATGTTTTGATTTAGGCTCTGCTTTCTTGGAAACTGAGGCACAGAAAAGTTAAGTAATTGGCAGAGTTCTGAGTTAGACCTGAGCTGTATGATTCTACCATATGTACTCTTAACCATCGGGATATGATGCTTCAGGGTTCCTTTAATAAGTTCCCTGTCACCTTGTATGTTTTGTGTTATGTCATTACACACAATCTATAAAGTAAGTACTCAGTACCCTCCAGGAGCTCCACGAAGGCAGGCCAGGAGTCTGCCTTGTTCGGTTCTGCATTCCCAGGCCTAGCACGTGCCTTCCATGTGAAAGTACTCAGCAAATATTCACATAATTCATTAAATAATATGGTACTTACAGAAATTTTATCAGATTGTTTTGTTCTCAGTCCCTTATGCTATGCCAGTACCAGACTGAATGATAATGAGGCTGATGGTTCAGGCCTAAATTCATGCCTTTGAGGATCTATAGTATTGAATTTTTAAACAGACTCTCATGCAGGGACATGATACCTGTGAATGAAAGTTATGTAAGAAGCATTATGGGAAGAAGGATATCTATCACTCAAAGTTACATGCCAGAAGTGAATATGGCTGCATATATTTAATTATCATTGGGAAAAGTCGGACAGCAACTTTATCTCAGTGAATTTTGTGGTGTACACCATGGCACACTTTCCCCACTTCATGCTCTTTCTGTTTGCAGCTGGAATGTCTGTGCCTACTGTTTCTGCCTACTGAATGCCCAATTGTTCTCCAAAGCCCTGATCAAAAGATACTTCGAAAAGCCTTCAAATACTTACCTGTTCCATAAAGAATCCATTACTTCTGCCTGTTTTCTTCCAGAAATTTGTGTTCACTTCTCGATTTCATCATGTACCATATTATATTCATTACATTCTAATATTATTAGTATCATAGAGGCTTGATATTATTATAGAATTAACAATAAACATTGAAAAAGAATAACATTTGCAACCCTAATTCTTCCTTTATTTGAACTGATGTACTTTTAAGTTGAGAGTCTGTGAATAACCTGACACTGCGCATTTTTCTTTTTGTCTCACTTCCCTCATTATGTAAGGTTGCTTGGCTCATGTGTAGTCTCTAAAAATGAGAATATAGTATAGGAAAAGTGAAGAATGGATGTTTAAAAATTTTTTTGTATATTGGAGGATTAGGAAGGCTCTTTAACAAATTAGAGTTTAAAATAAGAGAAAAAAAAACTGTGGAAAAAAGATTGCTGCCTGATAAAACCTACTTGTGTGGGTTGCATCTGAAAAATCCCTCTTCCTCTGCTGCCATACAAATCCACTAGCCTTGGGTGCAGTGGTTAAGGCTCTATCCAGGACATGGCACAGGGAGTTAGTAACCCAGAGAGAGCAGTTGGTTTACCTGGGTTAAGGAGTCGGAGCTAAGAGTCTGGGAAAACTAAGGCAGCTAACATTTGCAAGATAATTACACTAGGGGAGTAAATATTCCTCTGCTGATAATTAATTTGGACAAAAAGATTGAAACATGTAAGATGAACTTTGAAGAGATGTTCGTTTGTTATTATGAACACACTGGAAGTTCCATGCAGGGCATCTAGTTCACATTATTTACACATGACCAAGAACTGCACAGCAACTTCCCGATGCATTATTCATCCCTGGTGGATGTATCCCTGCTTTGCTATGCTGATCCATAAATGCATGAGTGCTTAATTTAATCTGATGTCACTCCCCAAAGCTGGTTCGGAGCTGTGCCATTCCTGCTGTCACAGTGAAGGAGGTCAAGTGGCAACGACAAAGGAGGCCTGAACATGAGGACGTATTTATGGTTCAGATATAATTATCATGGTGTAGTCAAATTAACATTAAATTTATGAAAGCTGTATTCTCTAAACAATCTATTTATTATTTAAAGGCATCCCTGTGTTCTCTCAAGGCAGAACTGCTGCTCTGGCAGAGCTAAGGCAGGCCAGGAACAAAGAGCAGACAAATTGTTCAGCAGGTTTAATTTTTTATGCATGTTTTATACATAAGTAAATTGGAACATGGAGATTAGATCACACTCCAGCTGTTTCTCTTTAAACCATGCTGTCCCTTCTAAGCTACTTCAAGACAATAATCAGCACTTTCTCCTCCCCAGGGTTAAACATGGACACAGCACAAAAGGCATATTGACCTGAGGCAGATCATTGCATGTCCCTTCCCCAGGCAATGGTCACCAGGCGTGCCTCCCTTTTCTGGTGCCATTGGATTGTTTTTAGCTTTTCAGTGAGTTCGTTTATAAAATTGAGAATCAAGGAGGTTAAACCAATCACCAAAGTTTACCCAGCATGTTACCCTGTGAGGTGTCGCTGTGTTATTTAACAAAGTACTTTATTCGCCTCCGCTCCTAATTATGCCATATTAAATAAAATCAACAATGCATTTCCCCTGGATAAACTTTTAATTCAATTCACTAACACAACCTTTATCTCCCGTGCACTGTTTCCAGATGAAATGCATACTGAAAGAGATGAACATAGAAACAGATCGGTTTCACTACAAATGTCCTCTTAAAATGGTACATGGAGAATAATGTGTAGAGACAGACAAATAAGTCACGTAACAGGCGTTTATTGATTGTGTCATATATATAAAGTGTTAATGCTATTTAGGCAATCTCGGAGATCAAAAAATATTAAGCGAATGCATGTTCTGTATGCTGAAGGAACATATTTGCGGGTTATGGAGAAAAGAACCAAAACAGTTTGAATTCCCCCACAAAACACAAACATCCTATGTGAAAAGTGCATACCTGAAGATACTGTCCATTTAACGACCACCGTAAACAGTTTAATTCTTGATCTAGAACCCGTGAGCCTCACTTTCCTGAATGTCACCCCTGAGCACTCTTCCTTCTTGAAGATCCCTTTCTCATAAGGAGGACTAGCCCCGGCGAGATAGATTGTTGACTGGCTGTGGAGGGGCTTCGATGTGATGCAAAAACTTCAGTCACTGTCAGCTTTATGGAGCCAAGGAGTGATGCATACACTGAAAAAGACTGGTGAACTGAGCTCTTAGGATAGATGAGGCGCAAGATGTTTGACATGTTATCAAAATCCAATAAAGTGACTAAGTTCTATCAATAATGCAGAACATTTGCATAATTTACAAGTACTCCTTAGGAGGCTAATGATCACACCCCTTAAGGAGTTGAGGCAGCTGCTTAAATATGTTTCTTCAATTTACTTGGCAGTTTTAATGATAAGCTGGCATGTGGTGTATTTTCCCCTTGAAATCTTAATAGATTTCTGTGTCTCCTACTTTTGACTTGCAAGGCACTTAGAGCACCTTCAGTAACGATGCTCTATAAATACGAAGATCATTTTTTTCTTTAGTTTTTTCCCAGTGATTGTAACTGTTTTCACTCAAATATCTGTCCTTAAGGAATTGCCATTATATTACTGGACTTGCAAGCGTTCACCAAATTATAGTTATTTCTCAAAACCTTGGATCAATGGTATGAGGAATCCTCTGAAAAACACCAACTATTGTATACATTTAAGTTGGATTTGTTAAGGAGTAGGGTACCTTTGAATTATGCTCACTTTCAGTTACAAATCTTCAAACAAATTTATTTATTCATCTGCAAACATTTAAGTGAGAGAATTTAAGACTAGTAAAACATGCCATTATCTTCAAGATGTATATTTCTTTAGCTGCACAATCAAAATATTTGAGCCAATTAGAGAAAGAAAAAGCTACAAATAATATTGATACTAAACACAGAAATAATAACTGCTATAGGAAATTTAAAGAGAGACATATTTGGATGGGAATAAAATAAATTATATTTATAAATATTATAATAATATAAATAGATTATTTCATACAAAAGATCAGAGTTATTTCAAACTTAAATAATGAGACAGTTCATTTTTACCAAAGTTAATTACCAGGAAATGTTCTGTGTTCTAGCCACTGTGCTATGTGATAACAACAAAATGATGGACAAGAGTCAGTTCTGGCATCAAAAGTTTTAATAGAGGTAATTGCCATACAAGCAAATATTGCTAAACTTAGAACAAAGTTAAAATTACAAAGGCATGATGCAACATGAGGTGATCAAAAGGGAGGATTAATTAGGATTTGTGTGAGGTGATTAAGGGCTAGAAATGTATTAATGGATGCATTCCCTAGGCCCCTATTGAGCAGGGCCAGGGTACAATAGGATTTGCTTAAACTGCAAATAATGAGGGTATATTAGTTTCCTAATGGGGCTCTAACAAATTACCACAAATTTAGTGGCTTAAAACAATGCACATATACTGTCCTACCATCCAAGAGAAGAACAACATGGGTCTTACTGGGATAAAATCAAAGTGCAGGCAGTGTGGGCAGAGCTGCATTCCTTTTTTTTTTTTTTTTTTTTTTTTTTGAGATGGAGTCTCACTCTGTAGCCCAGGCTGGAGTGGAATGCAGTGGCATCATCCCATCATCGTAGCTCACTGCAATGTTGAACTTCTGGGCTCAAAGGATCCTCTGACCTCAGCCTCTCAGGTAGCTAGGACTACAGGTATTGGCCACCATACCTGGCTAATATTTTTTAAATTTACTGTAGAGATGGGGTCTTGCTATTGCCCAGGCTGGTCTTGAACTACTGGCCTCAAGTGATCCTCCCACCTTAGCCTCCCAAAGTGCTAGGATTATAGGCGTGAGCCACCACACCTGGACTCCTTTCTGAAGGCTCTAGAGGACAATCCATTTGTTTCCTTGCATTTTCCCCTCTAGATTCGTTGGCTCCTGGTGCCCTTCCTCCATCTTCAAAACCACCAAATATTGACTTTTCCCTGTCCTCACAGTTTTCTCTTACTACATCCAGAAAAGTTTCTTCACTTTTAAGGACTGAAGAGATGGCATTGACCCTTCCTGGATAATCCATGATAATCTTCCCATCTTAAGATCTTAACTTCAACCATATTTGACAAATCTCTTTTGCCATGTAAGGTAACATATTCTCAGGTTCCTGGGGTTAGTTGTGGACATCTTTGGGGGATAACTATTCTTCCTACCACAGAAAGAATTAACGTGTGCAGAATTTTTGTTTTATTTTTTTTTTAACCAACAAATATTTTCCTGTTGATCATGTGGGATGAGCTTTTTGTTAGATACCAACAGTAAATCTCTACTTTATAGGAGTGGGGAGAAAGAGAGGGAGAGAGGCACAAATAGATATAGGTGCAGACATGGCTAGGTGTATAAACGCACGTGTGTGTAATGTATACATACAATTTGTATGCTGCCTCCCACGTTTCCCACAGTGTGTAAAACTGGGATGCATGCAGAAGAAATATTTGGCAAATACCTACTGAAGAATAAAATGAGAGTTCCACCTCTTTTTGCTATATATATTTTTTAAACTCTTGAAGCTTTAGAAAGTGATCACCATGGGTGCTCAAGCCTACAATGAATGCATAGAGATGGTTCCATTTCATCAATAAAATCATAGACAAGGCATAAAGCAAACAGTTTCTTACACTATATTCATCATTCTCTCTAACATTGAGCATGGATAGAAAATAAACTCATCAGTCTCCTGAGTCCAGTTCCTCACCCAGTTGAACCCAAATGAGGATTTTCTCCCCACTGTCCCTACACGGCAGTGCCAAGGACTGTGTACTAATGGCGTCTCCTTCTATCTCAGTAGCGTGTGTGCACACATGGTGATTCACGTGAGTCATGTTTATAACGACATTGACAACCGGACAGGTTTTGCATTGTAGCCTCACGGGCAAGAGCTGATAGAACAGAGATGGCTCTGCCTGAGTTATGGCGTTGCGCCAGAGAGACACAAAAACCAGCAGACCCTGCAGCTACTGTTGTTACCTCAAATAAATACTTGTTGAAGAGGTGGCCTGGGTATGCAATCTTTCGCTTTAAGGGCAGTACAAAAGGGAGTTAACTCTGGATGATAAAGTGAGTCTTTTCTCACTGTGAACTTATTCTCTGAGGTTATGTCTATTGAATGGTAAATGATTAAAATAAGTCTGAAAAAAAAGTGACCTAGTTTAACTGAGTTTAACAAATCTTCCTTCAATAACAAAACCTTCAGGCCAGGCACATTGCCAGGCGTTGTTAAGCACACTGATAAGTGAGGAGGTAGATAAGGGATCTGTTGTCAGACAGCTAATAATTTAGCTGACATAGGAACATTAATGTACATGCGATGTGTTAATATGCATATGAGAAATAGAGGAAGCAAACAGTAGAAGCTACATCCAAGGTGTAAAAGAAAGTTTCATAAAGGAGATTTATAGATGATATTATATCCTTTATTTCTTAGTTTTATAAAATAATATTTCTCTAATTTTATTTTATTTTATTGTCTCAAGATCCTTTTCCACTCTGAAGTTTTTGAGGACTATGGAGAGTGTTTAAGTTATATCTCTCGATATTATTATTAGAAATTAAAATCTAGAAATTTTTATTTAATTAATTTAGAAGTTATAGGAAATTTATGTATATTATTAATTTTTTCACCAAAAACTGTATCATTAAAATAACAATTTATTGAAGAGAGTGTCATTGGCTTAAATTTTTGTATCTCTTCAATGTCTGACTCAATTGAAGTCAGCCATATTTTCATATCTTTATCTACAGTCAATTGCAATTTATTCTTTTGGTTTAAGTACATGAAGAAATTTTAGCCTACATAGATATGTAGTTGGAAAAGTGACAATTTGAATGGCCACTTCAGGTTATGGTAAATAGTTTTCTTTGATACTACACCAGAATTCAATAAGTGATACTTTCTTAAGATTTGTTGCAATGTAGAATCTGAAAATGTTTTTAAAAATTTTGAACTCTGCTGCACTAAAATGAATTGATCTGTCTTGCATTTTATCCATGCATGATTTTAAAACATTGTGATTTTGTATTTTAGAAAATATCAATTCAAAATGATTATTGTTCTTGTAAGAAGAAGATGAGACACCCGGATTCACACAAACAGGGACAAGGCCATGTGAAAACATAGTGAGCAGATGGCATCTGCAAGGCAAGGAAAGAGGCCTCAGGAAAAACAAAAAGTGCCCACATCTTGATTGTGGACTTCCGTCTCCAGAACTGTGAGAATACATTTCCGTTCCATGAAAAAAGGAGCAAGTTATCTTTGAATATATAACACACGTGCTTTTCCTTAAGGCAACCATTGTATGTCAATATGCAGCAGAAATGCTTCATAGGACTTTCTGATTTTTTTTTTACAGAAAATGTAAAATGGTGTGTACTAATGAGTCATAATTATTTAATTAAAGTTAATTAATCATCTTTACCTCTTCATCAAGAATATTCTTAAGTGAAACTGGCATTTTATTTTTTCTGCAAGTGTGTGGTGGTGAAGACATTGGTAATGACTAGTATGGAGTTTAGTGTCTGCCTTGATCTGTGCCAAGGCCCAGCACCTTTGCCCAGCACTGTGAAACCATCAATGCAAATGGCAACACGGTGACAAAGACCATGTCACCTCAGTTTTATTATGAAAATAATTTTGACTTTGCAGATGCCCTAAAAGTATCTTGGACACTACAAAGAATCTTTAAATCACACTTTGAGAACCACTAATTTATGCAATATATTTTTCAGCAGAACAACAACAAAAAAATAAAATAAAAATCACAATGGCAGTCATCCAGTACTGACATTCCAGTGCATAGTTTTTCAGATTTTTTTTAAAGATCAAATGCCTAACACAGTGACAGATATATAGTAGACAGTCATAAGTATTTGTTGACTTTTTGTATAAGGAACACACACACACACACACACACACACACACAAAGCATACATCCTGGATCTGCACCCTCTAAAATGGCAGTGGATAGCCATATGTGGCTATTGAAACCTACATTGATATTAAGAAAACTAAACAAACTTAATACTTCAGTTTCTCAGTCACTGAAGCCGCATTATAGTGCTCAAGAGTCTGATGTGTCCAGTGCCTAGTTCACTGGAAAGTTCAGGTATAGGGTATTTCATCATTGCTGAAGTTCTTTGCACAGAGCTGTCTATATCAACACAGATACACACTATAGTATAAACTGCTGTTCTACTTTATAAAATACCATACTGTCAATATAATTTTTGTCAAGCACACCTCTCAGGTATAGGAAGAGACCATGATAATTCCTTTTTCTTAGGTTCCAATGCATTAATTAAGATAATGTTTGAACTGATTTATATACTTACAATATTTGAATTTAACTGGTAGAGGTTTTTCCTGGGAATATATTTATTTCAGTATTTTCTTTGAGCATGTGTATTTGAAGAAAAGATCAAGACATTGTATTAGTCAGGGCTCTCCAGAAAAAAAGAATCAATAGAACACACATGAGAGAGAGAGAGAGAAGGAGAGAGAGACAGAAAGAGAGAGAGAGAGCATTATTATAAGGAACTGTTTTACACTATTACAGAGGCTGAGGGCTGAGAAGTGCCACAATCCGCAGTCTGCCAGCTGGAAACCAGGAAAGTCATGCCTGTAGCTCAAAAGCCTGAGAGCAAACTGATGGTGTAGATCCCAGGCCATGTCTGAAGGTCTGAGAACCAGAAGTGCTGAGGTCAGACGACTGAGGTCCCAGTTCAAGCCCTTAGGCAGAGAGCAAATTTCAGCCTTCCTCCACTTTTTTGTTTTATCCATGCCTTTGAGGAATTGAGTGATGCTGATTCACACTGGGGAGGACAATCGCAATCTGTTTTACCTAGTCCACCAATTCAAACGCTAATCTCTCTTGGAAACACTCTCACAGACACACCCAGAAATAACATTTAACCAGAAATCTGGGCATCCTGTCATCCAGTCAGGTGGACACATAAAATTAACTGTCGTACCTCGCTGTTGAATAGGAGCCTCGGTCACATATAGCTCCTCTATTCTGTCTCTGCTAGTATGAACCACTTTAACTTCCTAGTTAATAAATACATAACTACATGCCTGCATTATTTAATCAATATCATGTAGTCTTTAATATTTTTGCACTTTTTTATTATTGCCGTTTTAAAAATCCATAGATTTGAAGTTTCTGGAACAAAGTGTCATGCACTGTTTGGGGCTTTTAATGTGTATTTTAAGCTATGTCCCAGAACTTCTGCAACATTTTAAACCTCCACCAGTATTGTGTAAATATGCTCATATTTATATCAGCTGGGTTTTATCCTTCTTTTTAAAGTTTGCCTAATCATTTGGATTAAAATTATGCTACCCTACAATGTTAATCTGTATCAGTGGTTTAATTTCCTCCAGCAACACTTTAAATTATGACAGACAATCTCTGCTGCAGATTTTAGGAAAGAGGATGAATGAAAGGAAGGGGTTTCAGGCAGAAAAAAGCCAGTCATGGGCTCCAGGGTTCACCTGAAGAGTGCCTCTTGCTAGCATGTCAGAGTCCTTTGAATAAATGTCAGGTGCAGGAAGGATCTCCACCTAGTTTATCCAGTCTAATGACACCACACATACAAGGGACTAGGAAACAGGTTTTTACTTACATAATTGAGGTTTGAGAAGAGCAGGAAAGGTCTCTCAAGCAGTTCTGAAATGGCTTGAGAGAGTGAAGAAAGGCCTGGGGTGGGAGGGTTCTCAGCGCAGTCAGGGATTTGCATGGTTTTAGTCTCTCGCTGTCACCAAAGGAGGAAGCACCCAGGCCTTCCCATCAGCTTGCCCCAGTGTGGGGCACAAGGGGAAGGGAAAGTGCAGGGACTTAAAAGCTGCCAGCAGTCAGACATCAAAAAGTGGGGTCAAACTCCGCCATACAGTAAGTCCCTTGTGTTTTATTAATATCTCTCCTTTAGTGCTGCTGTGTATGTGCATTCTGTTCTGCACAAGTAGCCCTCAGCTTCGTGAAATTGCTCTTTTTGCTTTCAGCGTTCATTTCTGCAGCTCCAGCAATCGGTCCTTGATTGTCGTCCTTCTTTCCTTTGTTCACGAGCATTCCTGGTGCTCTTCAGAACCACTTTCTTTGCCCATTTCTTTCTGCATAATCTGAAGACTCTCAAAAATGTTCTCATACTTAAAATATTTCCAAATCCCATATCTCAAAAATCTAATAAAAAGAAAAGCCCCTTGCCTTTAAAAAAATAAATCAGTCATTGTTGTGTAACTAGCATTGACTCAGTTCCCAACTCCAGTTTCTATGGCTGGTCGTATAGCTGCCCACCTCATGATGATGAGGATGGCAGTGTCTACTGCAGGCTATCCCTGGTGTCCCATCTGCAGGGGGGCAGCCTTGTAAGCTAGCTTCCAAGATGCCCACCTCGTGAAATACATGCCTGGTGTGAGCCCCAGAGTCTGTGAGTATGACTCGCAGTCACGCCCATGAGGAAGTACGGCATAGTTGATGTCAAAAGGGAGGTTACACTTTCACATGACCCCACCAGATGAGCCCTTCAGCAGCTCTGGTCTCTTGCTGAAGAAGGAGATCCTCTGTAGCTGGCTTCGAAGACGGAAAGGCTGCCTTCACTGAGCCTACAGTGTCTTAGGAAGCTACCAACAGCCCACTCAATCCTCATCAATTCCTTCCTGCAGCTCATCCTCCTCTGACCTTTGACTCCAGTGACCGAGAATAGTGTTTATTGAGACACCCTACCTGTGCTATGCAGTGCTCTTCAAATAGTCACAGCAGAAGACTGAGCTATTAGTGTAAGATTTCTGTCAAGGATGAGAATCTTCTGAAACTCCTCTTCTTGAATAACTCCAGTCAGATAAAATCCATGAACATATCATCTTCTTTATTTTAGTCAAAACCTCACTTCTGACCCTAAATGATATGACTCAGCTGATAATTTGCAGCGTCTCTGAAGCTTGTTCCTCTAAGGTAGGGGCTGGGATGGAGAAATTTGCCAGATCAAGAAATCTGTCTGATCCAATGAAAGCTGAGGTATCTAGAATAGCTTCAAGCATCTGGATATTTTAGAAACCAGCCCAACCCCTTAATTCAGTGGCTTTCAAATAGGTGCTTCCTTGGATTAGTGGAAAATATTGATTTCATGTCTTGAAATTGGCTAAAAAGGTATGTGGTTTTATTAGCAAAGTTCTCTAAACTGCTGAAAAAGCAAGGGAACCAACTACCAGAAAACATGAACTTGAATACTAGCTAAAATTGTATTGTTTTAACCCATTTAACACATCTCTGGTTCTCTAAAGACTGTCCGTACAACTGCACTCCTTTTTATTTCATGATTGTCCTTGCGATTTCCGTCTACGGTAATAGGTATCTCCACCCTGGTCCCCAGGCCAAACACTTCTCCTGGCACGAGGGTCAGCGTTTCTTAGGCCTTCGGACAAAGAGAATTAAACCCAATATACTAACCAGCTACCGTCCACCAGGCACTCTGTCTTTTCCATACAAGGCCACATGTCAGTCCCAGCCAGGACTTTTTGAGGTTGGCATGAATATCACCATTTTGCAAGGGAACAAATTGAGGAGGAAAGAAGTAAATGACTTGTTCCAAAGCCCCCCTTCGCAATTATCTATGTTTCCTCATTACCAAGTGGCAATTGCAAAACGTGACGGGAAGACAACTGATGTTGCTCTGACCTCAGGGAGTACGAGTATCTCTGGCTTCCTACAAGGGAAAAAAATTACCTTGATAAGCCCAAGTGCCTCTTCGTAAGGATTGTGCATAGGAATTGGGGTTGCCACAGAGAACCCCACGAGGATAAAAAGCCCCACGTGATTATTTTGCCTACTCCCTTTCCAAATGAATTAAAATCTATGCAGCCCTGATACAGCACAGGAAGACAATTTTGAGTTATTGCCGGGTGCCGTTGAGAACAGGAAAAGGAGAGAGAAGATGAGGCTGGTGCCAGCGGTGTCTCTAATTGAGACAGCATGACTGCAGCACACAGAATCACGGACAAGTTGCAATGTGACACCCACGTCTGGGTCAGGCAAGCTGTCTTGAAGGCAGGCGGGGTCAGACTATTTCTAAATGTGGCAGATAAAGCCATGTTTCAGCAATATCTACCTTATTTAAGTACTTTTATTTGTGAAATATACTTAAACGGTCTGTCGTAACATCTTAAAATAATAGAGAAGAAAAAGGCTTTCTTTCCTTTCCCAAACTTTTTAGAAGTCACTAAGTCTCACTTTAGAATATATTAAGCCAATCTTATATTAATCACTAATTTGGTTTTTTTAAAAATTGCAATTACTAGAAAAATGGATTTTTGCATTTGTAAAAAGGTGTCTTCTGACCTTTGGAAACCTTCGTTCTTCAGTTAACTCAGTGTATGCAAATGAAAAATCAGTGAGCATATTTAAATGTAAATTTTACATCTTTTCCCCCTCTCATTTTTAAGTAGTTCTATTTCCATATTTTTAGAAAGTTTTTTTTGTGTGTGTGTGATTTTGTGCCAAGAGCTCAAGAATGTGATTTATTTATGTTTTTATTTCTGCCGTGTACCTAAGATGTGAGAACAGTTTGAGCCATCATTAAAAAGTCATTTTAACAAATGACCATGGAAAGCCTCACTACTTCCACCCACCCTCCTCCCTCCAAAGGAGGCAGAAGCACATAGGGTCACTCTTCCGAGGAAGCTAGAGCTTTCTGCATCCTAATTTCAGATGCTGTTACCACAATCTTTATCATGCTATCACCACTAAACAAGATTGTTGAGGCCTGCAGGCAGTCCCCAGTCTTTTTGGCACCAGGGACAGGTTTCATGGAAGACAATTTTTCCAAGGACGGGGCAGAGGGTGGGGTGTCATGGGCGGGGGATGTGGAGCTCAGGCGGTGATGCCTGGCCTGTTTCCTAGCTGGCCACAGACTGGTACCGGGCTGTGGCCCAGGGGTTGGGGACTGCAGGAGGCCTCCGCCTACCGACACACCTGAACTTGTCCAGTTTCTATGTCGGTTAAACGCCTGTAAGTCCTCAGTTATTCTACTGATAGCCATGTGGTATAAGCGAAGGGGCACAGGGAGAAGGGATTGAAGGCAAATCCTTACAGAACAGGCAGTCTGTGCCCCACACTGCGTAAGGAATTTTACATATTCCATGTCATTTAACACACATAACCCTGCAAAATAGGTATCGCTGTAGTCATTTCCAAGCAAGATATATTAGTATCACATTTGTTATTAAAAAAAAAAAAAAGCCAAAAGTCACACAACCAAAAAGCAAGAGAATTTGAGTTTAGATCTAGGTGTTTTTTTCCAGCCCCAATTCCTGGAGGTGATAGGATTAACACTGTTCTGTTTACTTGCTTATTTGTTTCACCTCCCTAACCCTGCTCTGCCTTCCCCTAAACATGCACGCGAGCAAACCCAGAAGGTTGCGCTTGACCCTGACCTGTATTTAAATTCAACAAATATTATTCGCAGGCTATTATACAATAGGAGGCTTTGCCAAGGGCTCTTATCCAATAATACTTCCCCATCGTGTTTCCTTGTCAGTTTCTGAACTTTCCATCATCTGAATTCTTAGAATATTATGAGTTTCACCTCTCTCACTGCCCACATGTTAATTTATTCCTCATTAGCATTTGTCTTGATTTGACTGTGTCTGTGCCTTGTTCTAATGATAATCGTAAATTAGATAAACAAACTATATCATTAATATATGTGCACCCTTGAACCGAATGTGTGATCTTTATTTCAATACCAAGTCCACGCGGATAAATTGGATCCCATGACGAAGAGCACTCAGGAATTGGTCTCGCCCGTGACCTCCACGGACACTAAACACCAGCTGTGAGCAGCTCAGGGCCCTTCACCCACACGCCGTCTTGCTCCTTCCTAACCCTGCAGGTCTGGGGCCGCCTCTTTCAATCACACTCTTGGCCCAGGCCTAATGGTTCAGATAAGAGAACAGAGGTACAAAATTGTGGGAAAAGAATTGATATTTTCCCTTCTTCAATCTATAATTCCATCTATCTATTAAAGAAGATAAATGATACCAACCTTGGAATGTTGTGAAAATTACCTACAAATTATGCCCCTCAGTGCCCTGGGTTCACATTCATCGAGTTTAGGCATCAGATCAGTTTTAAAGGGAAAATTTCATTTTAGTCATTGTCTCATAGGATGAATTAGTTAATTTCTATCTAATTCTTCAGATAATGAAAGACAATAAAACAGTAGAAACATTTACATGAATTTAAGTGCTTTAGCAGTGTCTTATACATAGCTCATCATTATATATATATATCTACATATATATGGTTATAAAAAATAAACCACCTATGTATTTAATTAGGTACCTATAATTTTTCCATTGTTTTATATTCCATCTCTTTATATATCCATTTCTCTGTGAAGACAGACAAAAAGAATGAATCCACTCTATGTAAAATAGTTGTAAGTGGTCCTTCCAGGAGGGGATACACAGGGATGCACAAACACAAATAAAATAATCTCTTTAGGGACTTAAGAATTATGAATACTTAAGAATTATGTACAAAAAGGTTGAATAAATATTCAAGAAAATATACAGTAAGGGCCAAATTTACGATGCAGTTGGAGCATATTCTATGTGCTACAAAGAGGGAGAATTGTAGGCTGGGGAAGTCAGGGAAACCTCTGGGATATGGAACTGAACAGATGACTAAGGGACATTACTACTGTTTGCCAGGCACTAGGGATGGATATAGGTATCTCGTGTGACGTATCTCTCATAATGTTCGTAACACCGCACAGTGAATATTACTTGTCATCATTGCACAGATCAGGAAACTGAGACCCGCCTCACACAGCTAGTGTGAGGCACAGCAGCAGGGTTTGGGACTCATAATCATTTTTTCTCCGTGAGATGCTGTCTCTTCAGAGAAGAAGAGACCTAGGTTATTTCAGGTATAAATACCTTTGAGGGAATGGCAAACTCAGAGATGTGTTGCACAGGGAAAGGGGGAGAATAAGACATTTTGTTGAAGTAAAAGGTAGTTAAAGGATATTTTAATATTATATATTTATTTTAAAATAAAGAGAAAAACAATAAAATCATTACGGACTATATCCCAATCAGCATTTTGATGCATAAATCAATAGCTAAAAGGGAGGATTTTAAGTGTTTTTACCACAAAGAAATAATACTTATTTGAGGTGATGGATACACTAATTCTCCACTTTGATCACTTCACAATGTGTATATGTATTAAAATATCACTTTGTACCCCATAAATACATACAGTTTGTAATTGTCAGCTAAAAATAAAGCTTAAATAATGAAGAAAAAATAAGACGAAAATGATGGGATGCCATCATTTGTTGATTAAAGAGTGTGGCTTCTGTTACCCTCTCTGGCCTTCTCGCTTGCCAACTGCAATGACACTAACAGCAGCTGTGAGGGGAGACCCATGTGGCAGGATTTGAGGGCAGCCTTTGCTCAAGAGCCAAAGATAAAAGGCCCTCAGCCCACCAGCTCACAAGAAACAACATCCTGCCAATGACCGCATGAATACACCTAAAAGAAGATCCTTCTCAAATCAAGCCTTGTGTTGACAACACAGCCCCTGCTGACACCTTGATCACAGCCTCTGGGACCCTGACACAGAGGATAACAGCTCAGCCAAAACCAGATTGTAGGTACATAGAAACTGTGAGACAATAAATGCTGTTGTTTCAAACCACTACATTTTAGCAATCAGTTACATAGCAAGAGAAGCCTAACACATCATGCTATGGGAGTTTAAACTTTATTGAATTGTTTTTGGTTGTTTGTTTTTTGCATGCACACACCCCCCCTTAAGCAATCTCATCACTTTGCATGATTTGGACAGACCTGGTCCAATCTGGGTACATATTGCTGAAACAGACACATCCGCAGGTGTTGAAATGAGTTGAATACCCTTAGAAATAAAAATGGAGGCTGGATATAAAATAACTCTCATATCTCACAAGAATTAGAAGTATCAGAGACTTAGGAAATTCTAATTCTCACCAGAAACAGAAATCCTGAAAATCAAGCAAATAACAATCTTTTTAAAATGCATCCATTTGTGTTTAACCAGATACTTATAAGCCCATTTAATATCCAGCTTCATATAGACATCACAATCTTTTCCAGGGTCTGACTCATCTCAGCCATCGGAACTGATTTATATTCTGAAGATTATACAATGCAAAATCATAATATCTTTTAATAACAACATTGCAGGACTAATTCAATTTATCCCAGAATGATTTAATGGCATTTATTCTTATTGTCATCACCTATGGGTAGTGGCAGTATTTTGTTTTTCCTCTCAAACTGTCCAGGGGATAACATTCAGTATCTTCAATTAAGGAGATTCAAAAGCCATCAACTTGGCATCTCTGAAAAAACATAAAAATACAAGAGAAACAAAAGAAAATAGTAAAACAGTACAAAGAGAAGGTTCAGTTGCCTGTGAAACTTCCCTGACACAATACACTTTAAAGAAATGTGTATTTTAACAATCCAATCTGATTTTTTGTTATTACCTCACACTTGTAAGTTAAAGTAGAGCTGAGAAATGGAAATCTAAAGCACGTAAGTATGGCCATCTAGCCAAATAATTCTATACACTAATTTCTTCTCAGAACAGGAGGCAGAGACCACACAAGGTTTAAAGTGAGAAGTTTCCAACTGTGCCGTAATAGCTAATATCAGCACAGCAAAGTGATGTTCTTACCAAGGGCAGATAAACTGAAATTGCTAGAGCCAACACAATAATAAATGCATAAAGAAGTGAGTAAAACAATAATGCATTCTAATTGAATGCATTGCATAGGTTATTACCACAGACCAAAGTTAATTCTTCACACAACTTTCAGAAAGCATGAGACTATGCAGTAATCTTACATGTGCCATAGCATAAACACCGTAAAAGTAAATGCAGCGGAACTATACAATAATGAGATTGTGGAGGTGTATATGTGTATATGTCCCAGTGTATTTTTTTTACAACAATGTAGCAAAAATTACATCAAATGAGTGTTGTTGCTTTTCCTTTTGAAAAATCCATGCGTAATGCAGTGATCCCATAAGCGTTCCAGTAATTATGAGAATTTTTCTTTAAAGATCCCTCAGAGACAGTTTCTAAGCCATACCCTAAAATCAAATACTCACAGGGAGGCAGGTAACCCAACTAAATTTAGCAGATCGGTTAAAATAAGGAAACTGTGACGAGCTGGAAAGTGCATGCTCCACCTTTGTAAGGGGAGACCTCCACTCAGCCTGGCTAATTGTTGCCACAAGGGTCCTCTGTTGCCACACTTTCCCATTTTTTAAGAGAATCAGGAAAACTCTGTTTAATGTGAATTTGCTTGACATTTGGGTAACTAATTCAAATGCAAAATTCTTTTGCAAACTAAAATATTCAAGCAAAAACAAAACATGTCTATAGTCTAGATTCAGCCCAGATTGGGGTGTGATCAGTACGTAAATTTCTGTCACAACCCGACAGGTTTGATCGAAAAGCATGGCTGGTTGCCAGACGAGGACAGGACACGGGAAAGAGGCAGTGTTGGTAAATGCTTCAAAGCATAGTACGTGGGCAATAAATGTAGGGGCAGGACAGAAGAAAATGAGACTGAGAGAAGTTTTTAAGGCCAGCAATCAAATAGGTACTAATCCAGGAACTAGGCATTCCTTGACTCTTCCATTTAGCAACGATATTGAGGATCACCTTTGATATTTATTTACTTGAAATTTTATTCCATTTCTTTGAAAATAGGGTTTTTCTGACCCCAGGATATAAATAAAGCAAGCCACCATATAATATGTGATGTGTAGACCTCATAAAAATCCAAATAAATAAATTGACAAAGAAATCTATCAAAGTTTATGCATGCCATAGCATGTACTAGAATTCCATTCCTTTTTAAGGCTAAATGACATTCTATTGTATCTATGCACCATATTTCTTTCATTTATCCATGTATCTGTTCATAGATTGTTTCCGTCTTTAGGCTACTGTGAATAATGCTGATGTGAACATCAGTGTACAAGTATCTGTTTGAGTCCTTATTCTAAATTCTTTGGGTACATAACGAGAGCTGCTGGATCATATCCTAATTCTATGTTAAACTTTATGAGGAACCACGAGATTGTTTTCCACAGCGGTTGCACCAATTTATATTCCCACAGAAAAGAAAACAAGAGGGCTCATTTTGCCACATTTTCACTAGCTCTTATAATTTTCAATTTTTTCGATAGCAGCCATCCTAATGTGTTTGAGGTGGTATTCTCAATGTAGTTTTTATTTGTGTTTCCCCAATGACTCTTGGTATTGAGCACCTTTCATGTGTTTTCTGGTCATTTGTGTATTTGGCTTGAAGAGAGGTCTCTACAAGACCTTTGACCATTTTGAATTGGGTTATTTTGTTGTTGAGTTGTAAGTGCTCTTTGTATCTTCTGGACATAATCCTTCCTTAGATACATAATATGCAAATATTGTCCAAATATCATGTGTTGTCTTTTCACTCTTCTAATGGCATCCTTTGACAAAAAATAAATAAATAAATAAAGTGGCCAGGTGTGGTGGCTCACGCCTGTAATCCCAGCACTCCGGGAGGCCGAGGCAGGAGGATCACCTGAGGTCTGGAGTTCAACCATCCTGAGCAAGAGTGAGACCCCGTCTCTGCAAAAAATGAAAGAAATTTAGCTGGGCATAGTAATGCACACTTGTAGTCCCAGCTACTTGGGAGGCTGATGTAGGAGAATCGCTTGAGCCCAGGAGTTTGAGGGTGCAGTGAACTATAATGATGCCACTGCACTCCAGCTTGGGGGTCGGAGAAAGACTCTGTCTCAAAAAAAATAAATAAATAAAAATCTTTTTTCCATGAAGTCCAGTTTATCTATTTTTCCTTTTGTTATCTGTTCTTTTGGTGCTATATCCAATAAATCATTGCTAAATCCAGTGACATGAAGTTTTTACTACATGTTTTCCTCCAAGAATTTCTTAGGTTTAGTTTTTACTTTTATGTCTTTGATATATTTTGTGTTAATTTTCATATATGGTATAAAGTAAGGATTGACCTTCTTTCTTTTGCTCATGGATATCCAGTTTTTCCAGCACTATATGTCAGAAATACTGCCCTTTTCACCGTTTAATGGCTTTGGAACCCTTTTCCAAAAGCATTTTGCCATATATGTGAACATCTGTTTCTGGGCTTTCTATTCTATTCAGTTGGCCAGTACATCTACTGTTATGCCAGTACCACTGTGTTTGATTGCTGTGTCTTTGAAATAAGTTTTGAAATTGGGAAGTGTGAGTCCTCCATGATGGTTCTCCTTTTTCAATGCTGTTTTGGCTCTAGAGGCTTGCTTGAGAGTCCAAATACATTTTAAGATGAACTTTCTATTTCTGCTAAAACATCATTGTAATTTTGATAGAGATTACATTGACTCTGTAGATAGCTTTGGATAATGTTTTCTTAACGATAATAAGCTGTCTTTCCATAAACGTGGGATGCTGTCTGTTCATTTATTTGTTTCTTCTGTGAGTTTTTTCAGCAAAGTTTTATAGTTTTCATCATACAGTTCTTTTGCCAGTTTATTAACTTTATTTCTGCATATTTTATTCTTGTTGATTTTGTTGTAAATGGATTGTTTTCTTTTTTTCCTTTTTAGATACCTCATTGTTAGTGTGTAAAAACACAACTGATTTTTGTGTATAGATTCTATATTCGGCAACTTTGTGTGAATTCATTTATTAGCTCTAATAGGGTTTTTTGTGTGTTTGTGGAATATTTAGAGGTTTCTACATAGAAGAATTTTTTCATCTGTGAATAAAGATTGCTCTACTTCTTCCTTTCCAATATGGATGCGTTTTATTTCTTTCTTGCCTAATTGTTGTATGTTAGCCCTTCCAGTAGTATGTTCCATAAGAAGTGAGAAAAATGTGCATTTTTGTCTTGTTCATGATCATAGAGGCAGATCTTTCTTCTCTCACGATTGAGCATGATGTTAGCTGTGGTTTTTTCACCTTTAGTCTTTATCATGTGGATAAACTTTCCATTTATTTCTAGTTTATTTAGTGTTTTTTTATGAAAGGGTGTTGAATTTTTCCAAATACTTGTTCTGCCTTTATAGAAATGACCATTTTTCCCTTCATTCTATTAATGTGGCATATTACATAAATTAATTTTCATATCTTGAAACTTTCTTACGGATTTGCAATAAATCCCATTTGCTCATGGTGTATAATCCTTTTAGTATGTTGCTGAATTTGATTTGCTAGAATTTTGTTGAAGATTTTTGCATAAATACTCATAAAGGATATTGGCTTGCACTTTTCTTTTCTTGCAGCATTTTTGTTTTCTGACTTTGGTATCAGGGTAATGTTGGTCTCAATGAATGTATTCAGCTGTAGTTCCTCCTTTTCAATATTTTGGGACAGTCTGAGAAGTGCTGATGTTAGCTCTTTTTAAATGTTTGATAGCATTTACCAGTGAAGCATCTGGTAGAGGGCTTTCCTTGTTGGGAGGTTTTCAATTATCAATTCAATCTACTTACTAATTAAAGGTCTATTCAGGCTTTCTGTTAATCATGATTCGGTCTTAGTTGGTTGTGTCTTTCTAAAAATTTGTCCATTCATCTAAGTTATCCAATTTGTTAGCATACGATGATAGTTCATAGTCTTCTTTTATTTCTGTAAAGTCTGTAGTAATATTACCATTTTTATTTCTGATTTAGTAATTCGAAATTTCCTCTTTTTTTCTAAACAATCTAACTAATAGCTCATCAATTTTCTTGACCTTTTCCAAGAGACAACTTCTGGTTGTATTCATTTACTTTATAGTTTTTCTATTCTGCTCAAATCTTGAGGTTTTTTTGTTTTTTTCTGTTTTTGTTTTTTCTTTTGTTTGTTTGTTTGTTTGTTTGTTTGTTTGTTTGGAGACAGTGTCTCACTCTGTCACCCAGGCTAGAGTGCAGTGGCAGGATCATAGCACACAGCAACCTCAAACTCCTGGGCTCAAGCAGTTCTCCTGGTTCAGCCTCCTAAATAGCTGGAACTACATGCATGCCTGCCCAGCTAATTTTTTGTTGTTGTGTTTCTCGCTATGTTGCCCAGGCTGGTCTCAAACTTTTGGCCTCAGTGATCCTCCTGCCTCGGCCTCCAAAGTGCCAAAGTGCTAGGATTATAAATGTGAGCCACCCACCATGCCCAGCCTTCTGCTCAAACTTTTATTATTTCCCTCCTATGCTAATTTACGTTTAATTTGTTCTTTTTTTTCTAGTTCTTTAGGTTATAATGTTGGATTATTGATTTGACATCTTTTTTTTTTCTTTTTTAATGTACACATACATAAGCTATAATTTCCTCTCTTGGCAATGCTTCTACTGCATCGCATAAGTTTTGGTAGGGTGTGTGTGTGTTCATGCTTTCTCAAAGTATTTCCCAATTTTATTTGTGATTTATTTTTTGAAAAATTGATTGTTTTGCTTTATTTTCACTTATATGTGTACTTTTCAACTTCGTTTCTGTTATTTATTTTTAGCTTCATCTCATTCTGAGTAGAAAGAAATACTTTGCATGATTTTAACATTTATACGTTTATGGAGACTTGTTTTGAGGACTAAATATGGTCAATCCCGAGAAATATTTTAGTGCACTTGAGAAAAATGTGTATTCTGCTGTTAATTTTCTTAGGCCCAATTGGCTTATAGGAAGTTCTCTGTTTCCTTATAAATCTTCTGTCTAGATGTTCTGTACATTATTGAAATTGGAAATTTGAAAGCTCCGACTATTGTTATAAAACTGTCTATTTCTCCCTTCAGTTCTGGCAATATTTGCTTCATACATTTTGGAGCTGTGATGTTTGGTGAGAATATGTTCTTAATTGTTATATCTTCTTGGTTAATTGACCCTTTAACTAACATATAATGTTCTGCTTTGTCTTACAACAGCTTTTACCTTAAGTCTATTTTGTCTGATATTAATATAGCCATTCTTGTTTTCTTTTACTATTTTCATGAAATACATTTTCACATTTTGTCAGTTTCAACCTATTTGTATTTTTAGAACTAAAGTGGGTCACTTATAAATAGGCAGCAGATATCTGGGTCCTGTGTCATTTAGGTATTCTGCAGATCTCTGATTTATAACTAGAGAGTTTAATCCACTTGTATTTGATGTAATCACCTATAAGGAAGAATTTACTTCTGCCATTTTGTTATTTGTTTCCTGTATGTTCTTTATTTTTTTCACCCTCGTTTTCTGCATTATGCCCTCTTTTGTATTTAGTTGGGCATTTTATAGTGGCATATTTTATTTCCCTTCTTATTCCCTCTTCTATAATCTCTATAAATATTTTCTTTCTGATTAACGTGGGTATTTACAAACATGGTAAAGTTACAAGAATCTATTTTGAATCAATACTAACTTAACTTTTATCACACACAAATACTGCGCTCACTTAGCTCTACCCTTCTTTATATTATTGATGTCAAAAATTATATCTTTATACATTATGCCCAATAGCATAGTTTCATAATTATTTTTATACATTTGTCTTTTAAATTATGTAGTAAGTTTAAAGTGAAGTTAAAAGGCAAAACAACAGTAATATTGACATTAATATTTATCCATGGATTTTTCTTCACTGAAGAATTATATATCTCCTTATGGCTTCCAACTATCATCTAGCATTCTTTCATTTCAACATGGAAGACCTCCCTTAGCATTTCTTATAGGCTAAGTCTAGCGTTGATGAACTTCCTAACTTCTGTTTTCTACAGATGTCTTAACATCGTTCTCATTTTTGAAGGTTTCTATTCACTTATTTTTGTTCCTTTTTACTAGCTAAGTTTTCCTGTTCTTTGTATGCCTTATGAATTCTGCTGAAAATTAGGCCTTTGGCTATTATAATGTAGTAACTATTGAAATCAGATTCTCCCCCTTCATAAGGGTTTTATTTATTTTTATTTATTTTTTATTTATTTATTTTTTTTGAGACAGAGTCTCACTCTTTTGCCTTGGCTAGAGTGAGTGCCGTGGCATCAGCCTAGCTCACAGCAACCTCAAACTCCTAGGCTCAGGCGATCCTCCTGCCTCAGCCTCCCAAGTAGCTGGGACTACAGGCATGCACCACCATGCCCGGCTAATTTTTTTCTACATATTTTTAGTTGTCCAGAAAATTTCTTTCAATTTTTTTTAGTAGAGACGGGGTCTTGCTCTTGCTCAGGCTGATCTCAAACTCCTGAGCTCAAACAATCCACCCTCCTCAGCCTCCCAGAGTGCTGGAATTACAGGCGTGAGCCACCGCGCCCGGCCTTTTATTTATATTTTTTAAAAAATATTTTATTAAGGACTGTAGTATTTCTTTTGCTTTGAGACTCTGCAAAGGCTATTCTTGCCGAGTGTGATGTCTGAAGTCTCCTTTAGCTCATGTTCAGCTAATGTTTGGACACAGATTTTTGGAGTATTAGGAATTGAAACAAAACAAAATAAAAATATGTTAAAAAATGTAAAGAACAGAAAACATTCCCCTTCTTTGTACTGGGGCATGGGGCACATTCTGTACTGGGGCAGTCCTTAACTTTTTAGCTAGGCTTTATCTGAGTTTGAAGATCAACCTGAAGTGAAAGCTTAAGTTCCCAGTACTTTACGTGACTGCTTTTGAATGTCCAAATTTCCCAGAAAGTCTCATTCCAGGTTCTCCTGTAGGCCCTACATATCCTATTCTATGTGTCTCCACCTGGCATGACTTATCCCTGGTATCTGTATCACCTTGTAGCTCCTGCAAACAGTGCCTGGTGTTTTTCCTCCTGCTCTAGGAGTTATGCAAACAGAGATGGTCACCTTACTTCAGTCCCTTAGGTATCCCCCAGCCTGGTTAGAACAGACTTACACAATGATTTACAAATAAGGCCTGCTCTGCTCCCTCCAGTTCAAGGGAAAAACAAAATAGGAAGCAGCTACCATTGCTCAAGACCTAAATTGCTGCTGCACTGAGAAGAGTGTAGGGCAAAGGTGAGTAAAAATGCCACAAAACTTTATGACTGTTTTGAAAACTGCTTTTTCTTGATTGAACATTTGCTTGGTTGACAAAAACCTTTGACTATTTTCCAGACCTCTTATAAAATCTGTTCGGGTCGTTTCTGACCATAGCTTCAGCATCTCTGTCTTATAGAGTCTGCCATTCAGCTGATGTCACTCCCCAATTGCATGTATTTTTAAAACATTTTTTTAAATGTTTGTTCAGACTGGTGGATAAGGACATGTCAAAATTGTTATTTTTTTGATTGCCAGTGATACTCTACATGTTACATAAATTTTCCAAGGAGGCATATTTTCCATTTTGTAGGTACTTTGTTTCTTGAACTTGCCACTTTATATATTGAAGGTTTTAAATTTGGATGTTTTACAAGGTAAACTTATTAGCCATTTTTATTAGGCTTTATTAGTTTATTTTAATTAAAAAAACTTTCATGAATGAGGGCATAAAATTTGTAATATGATACAAATGATTAATAGCTGATTATAAGATAGGATACATTTGTTATCCTGAGAGTATAATAATTTTAGGCAATACTTCAGAATATAATATATAGATTTCCAAGTTATCTTTTTTCATCCTTGAAAGGATTAAACTTTGGTTTTGTCTCTCTGTTCCTAATTTCTCCATTCTTATACTGAAAATGTATAAAATGTATTTCTAAAAAGTGGGAGTACATTTGCATGTTTATTGTTTTCTCCTCTCTATTCATTACAGATGCATAGATTGCTTTTAGGCAAGTAGCACAGGCTCTTGCCAAGGCTGATAAATCATATTGCTCAATAATACTGCTCTGAGAAAGGTTTGCTGTCTGGCTTACTGACCCCCCTATTTTATCATTATTTCTGATATTCTGACCTTTTGACTTAGATTTCGAAACTGCGACCCCATACTTTTTATTCATTCAGATTCATTCAGATATTGCTTATTTGATTATGTATTAACTTTTCATAGTGTTCGTTTCCCCTGCCAGTTGGATAAATACAGGGAATGTGTTGAAGACCCCAAGGAGTTCAAAATTATTTAAAATTTCAAAATTTTCCTGAATCAGACAAATTTGGAAAGATGGAGGAACAAAAAATCTGAGTGCTTTCATCACGTTAGTGCTGGGCAGACCCAGTGCAAACACACTGAGGGGTTCAGAGAGGAAAACCAGACTGAGTATAGTAGGCGGGGGAAATAAGCATATACCTGATCAGAAAGGAATGTTCTCGTGGTAGGATTCTTGTAACTATCTCAATCACATGAGTGTTTGCTGGCACATTTTTCTTTGCTTTGCATGTCTATGATGGGTGTTCCCTCGCCTTCAGGAGCTCGCTTTTCTCTACCACCGCCGACAAATCCCTAAGACCTAGATTTTAAACAACTTCAAAAAAAGAGTCTCTTATATCACCTATTGAAGTGACAATAAAATACTTGAAACTTAACATGTGTTTCATAAATATTAATTTTGAATTTAAGTACAGGTGGATGTGAATTTATGGGCAACTAAAGATCATGATAGAATTTCTTCAATAATGTTATATTAACAATTACATCTACATTTCACATCATTTGCATTTTCAGGCAGATTTTTGATATGTGTCATATGATTTTCATCCTCTTAATAGCTCTATTCAGTAGATGCTATGAATATTTTTAATTATAATTCTCATTTATGGTTAAGCCCGGTGAATTCCAGTGTTGGACCAAGGTTTAATAGGTAATAAATTGCAAAGGCAGGTCTCAAAAAATAACTTCTAACTCTAAATCCATATTTTCTTAAAAAACAGCATAGATGTCTGATGGACGATATTATATTGACTATCTGAGATGAAAAGTCTGTTCACAAAATATTGGAAGTAACTGTAGCTGTAATAATCAATAATTTCTATGAAAGATTCTATTCTATGTTTCTCCCATCATTTGATGGGTTTTGAGTAAGAAACATTTTTGCCATAAGCAAAATAGAGAAAGATAGCAGGGTGGATAAGATAAAAAAAAAATAAACTCTAATATTTTGATCAAAACTTAGAACCTTTCATAATTAAGATGGCCACTGTTTCACACAAAATATGAAAATGAGCTTTTTAAGGAGATAAATAACAAGATGGATAAAATTGTGGTGCCCAAGTGACAGTGGCAGTAGATTTTGTAACCCAGTTCGGAAAGTGACAAATGTCTTCTAACAGCCTTTTTTTTTTTTTTCTGTAAATGATAAAACTACAGTAACACAAAGAAAAATATTTGCAAAGCCAGAGTAAAATATTTAGCAGATACAGTCCATTGAACTCTATGAATTATTTATGTGCAGAGTACAGTTTCCTATTTGACTCTTAAAGACATATTGGTAGAGTATACTACTTTTAATGCTCTTATTTCATCTGTCACAATTTAGAACTTGCCATGCAAGTCAAAATGGTAACATTGTGTTCTTGAGTTTTTCCCTTCATCATCATCTGGAAAGAAAACAAAATATGGAGCTTACGATTATTATGTTCTTTAGCCCTCACTTACAACTCTTCCTCATGGAGAGAAAAAGAAAAAGAAACCTTATATTTTTGCAGTAGCATATACATATTTGTTCCTGAAACCTAATGGAACAATGCTGGCAATGTGCATATATGAGACAGCTCTGATCTCTTAAGATGCAATTCTTCCTTATGCGTTTACTGTTTAAATAGATTTGTTATTTTCATTTCCAATTCCTAAAACTTGTAGACCCTTCACAGTTATATCTGACACCTCCCAGTTTAGAGTCTGCAGCATGTTAAGAATATTTATTCATTCCGGATTAAATAAAAACCTGATAAAATGTGATAAATCTTGTTAAAACTCCCTCTATCCATCCCACTAGGGCACATAACATCATTAGATGTCTTTCAAGGTTAATCACTGATATTCTGTCTACTTTAAAATAAGAATTGACAGTTATCATAAAAATGATTATTATAAAAATGATGAGAAATATATATTTTATATGTGTACTTTATATTTTTTTTCACAAGCTTTTGTATCTAATTTGACTCCACAAAACAACTACATGGGAACTAGAAAAAGTGTCTCTATTTCCACTTGAAACATATAGAACCTTGGGCTAAGAAAGGGAGCCAGGTTCATGGCAGAGCTGACAACATACATCCTGATATAAAGTTCATTGTGTGGCAATTTGCTCATATATAACCTATTAGAATGGTGAAACAGGAGGAGGAGAAGGAAGAGAAAAATGCTAAATAGTGCCAAGTCTAGAAAACATAAAGAGATGATGCAAATTAGCTAGAATTATCATTTACTGGTGAGAATGCAAATTGTTATAGCCACACTTGGAAAACAGATGGCAGTTTCTAATAATGTTTGACATGCACTTACCATATGACCCAACAAGCCCACTCTTGGGTATTTGAGAAACAACAACTTACATTCACACTAAAACCTGAACATGAATACTTGTAGCAGTTCTATTCATAATCACCCCAACTTAGAAATAACCTAAATAGCTTTCAGTGGTTGAATAGATAAACGAGGGTACATCTACACAATGGAATATTGCTAAGGAATAAAACAAGAATGAACTACAGCACTGAGAGATACAACAACTTAGTTGAAACTCAAAGACATGCTCAGTGAAAGAATTCAGTTCCAAAAAGTTATGTATTGTATGTTTTTCTTTATATGATATTCTCAAAAGACAATAGTAGTGTGATGTAAAAAAGACTGGTGGTTTTTCAGGGGTTATGAGTGGGACAACACAACTATTAAGGGATAATGTGAGTGAGTTTTTGGGGGGTGATAAAACTATTTTGACTCCTGATTGTTGTGGCTACATGAGTTTATAGATGTGTTAAAATTTACCAAAAGTATATTTGAAAGCAAGTTTTACTGCAAGATAGTTATAAAACTAAAATTTAAAAATTAATATTTTTAAAAATAAAAGCTACATATAGGAAATACAGGCCAAGACAAATTTAAATGATTCTCCAGTACCCTTTGACAGAGTAAATAGCATCTACAGTAGAAAGAAGCAAAAAATTAAAGATTTTTGGTCAAGTTTACAATTTTTTTAAATAAGTAAAAGAAGATAATAGAATGGAATGTTCAGAGTATTGTCTTTAAGCACAGCCAACATTTTATCTGGTATTTTATGAGATCCCAAATGTATATTTTCCATTTAAATGTCTGTCAAAGTAGGTGTTAATATGCTCAAAATAATCCACATTTGGAGGGACTATGTCCTTTACTTTTTGAAGAGCCAAAGTTGACCAGTTTTTAGAGAATTTTATATCATCATTAATGCTGAGGGACAAGCTAGAAATAATCTTCTCAAAGAGAGCTCACAATAATAGAGAAACACTATGGACTGATTAAAGAAGAATTAGCCTCTGTTCTTATTCTAGATACTGAAATCCACAGCAGGTGCCCATAGATGTTGAAGACAGATTCTTGAATTCCTCAGGGGGCTTCGATTCACAGTTCTGTATGATTTCTGATTAGCATACTAATCGAAAGCCATCTAATTCAATAGTAATATGTTAAAATTCAGAAAGCAAGCTGATAATATTCTGTCCATAAATTCAGGTTTCGTTTAAGCTGTTTATTTCTATCAAATTATTTTGGGTCAACAAATTCAGATAGGAATTGTTTCATTTGTGGCTTTTAAATTGCAGTTTTAAACACAGAAACAACTAGGGAGAAAAAAATCTACGTAATAGTATTGGGAATTCAGTAGGATAGATATTTAACAAACAGTTCAAATAGTTTTACTAATAAATGAGAGAAAGATACCCTCTCCTACCCCCGAAAAAGAAAATCTCTTCAGATTTAACGGCTTTATTGAGATATAATTTATGTATACAATTCTTGTGTTTTAATTGTAAGATTTAATGGATTTTAGTATCTTTACAGACTTATGACATCATTACTACAATTTAATTTTAGAACATTTCCATTACTACAAAAAAATAATGTCTTGCACTTGTCCATTTGCAGTTACTCTCCATTTCCCACTCCAGATCCCACCCTAGGCAATCGTTAAGTAACTTGCTAACTCTATCGATTTGCCCATTCTGGACAGTTCATAGAAATGGAATTATACAAGGAATAGTGTATCATGAATGGCTCTTTCACTCATCATAATGTTTTTGAAGTTTACCCACGTCCTAGAATGTATCAGTACTTCACTCCTGCTTATGCTTAATAATATTCCAAGTTTAGATTTATGACATCTTATTTGTCCATTTATCAGTTGATGGACATTTGGATTGCTTTTACTTTTTGGCTATTTTGAATAAAGCTACCTGGAAAATGCACACATATGCACACGTTTGTGTGAATGTATGGTTTCACTCTCTTCAGTAGGTATCTAGGAATGGAATTGCTGGGTTTTATGATAACTCTATGTTTAACATTTTGGGGAAAAAAATCAAACTGTTTTCTGGTATGGATGTACTTTGTTACATATCCACCAGAAAATTATAAGATTACAGTTTCTCCATATCCTGCCAACACTTATTATTTTTTATTTATTATTTCAGCCAGGGTATTGGGAATGAAGTTATATCTCACTGTGGTTTTGCTTTGCATTTCCTTAAAGACTAATGGTGTTGAAAATCATTTCATGGGCTTATTGGCCATTTATATACTGAAATTCTGTCCTCATTTTAAAATTAGGTTACATGTCTTCATATTTTCGAGATATGTGTTCTTTAAATATTATGGATATAAGTCCGTTATTAGATAAATCATTTCCAAATATTTTTTTTCTCAGTCTGTGAGTTGACTTTTGATTTTCTCAATGGTGTACTTTAGAGCACAAAAAGTTTTTGTGTTTTATTTTGATGATCAAGAAACAACTTCAGATGTATGCAGAAAATGTATACTATCAGGGTCAAGTAAATCATAATACTTATTGTAAATTTGTATTATATTGAATCACAAAAGCAAATGTCTATTTTTCAAGGTGAATTATGCACTGACTTGCACTGAATTGTGCACAGAAGTAGTGCACATACCTACAATGTTGGGTTGCTGTTGACAAGGAAAAGACAGTGATGAGATTCTAGTCTGGCTTTCTTGTAGTTATACTGTGTGCTTGTAATACTGTGAGTCCATGTTACCGTGACTCCCCCAATCAGGAAATGGCAGAGAAAGTACATGTGAAAATACTGACAGCTTCTCTAAGACTCCAGTTTTGTCTCTTTTAGGCACATGGGAAGATTGCACGTTCTCTTCCTTATAAATTTTTGCCCACTTCATGTGAGCAGAAGTATTTCAACACGGTTTGTAGGCAGTGATCTCCACTTCTCTCTTTCCTTTTGCCGTGGAGGAAAACAATGTTTCAGAAAGAGGCCGCCCCAACATCCCGGGTTCTAGAATAAAGACACGTGGAACAGAGACCCACTATCACTTTCAGTGGATGTGGTGCATAAGTAAGAAATATTAATATCTCTTTGTTTTTCGAGAAACTAGAATTCCGTAGCCGTTTGTTTCTGCAGCATAACCTAGCTTGCCTGACTTGTCAATAGCAAACTGTACTAAGTATGTATGTCCTATGGTCACAGGTGACCTATTTTCTTCTTATTAAATTGATATTTTATCTCCATTTTGCATGTAAGAAAACTACACTATTATGGAATATAGTACTTTAGTAATTTTACTTCATTCCCACAATCCTCAGAATTGGGATCAAAACCCATTTTTGGTTGAATGTAAAGCTCACATTCATTTGTCAAAATTCTGCTTTTTGGACCCACAAGTACTTATGAAAAATAGAAGAATAATCAGAATTGGAAATTTAAATGCTAAGTTTGCAAGTACTAAATTTTGTTTTGTCTTCTTCCATCTCCTAAAATAAAACCTGTTATAAATTCTATAATTAATTTGGATACAGATATTTACAAAACCAGATTTCACAAGCAATATACTATAGTTATGACCCTCAATTTAGAAAACAAACAAAACAAAGCAAATGGCATAAAAATTTTTTGTTGTCTCTCTTGGCGAAAAAACATAATATTTAAATTCATTAGGGGAAAACCCCACTTTAGTTTTTATTTGTAAAATATATGTAGCAGTCAATAAAATCTGCATATATTGACAAAGAAGTATAATATTTATAAACTTACAATTTCAGAGATTTGATATTATGGAATTTGCTCAATCCTGACCCCTTCCATCGAAGAATACATTTGAATTAGATGGGGAGAAATGATTAAAATAATTTCTACACAGACACAATTTGACAGAGTTCAGCAAAGTGAATTTTACAAAAACAAAACAAAACAAAAACCACATGAAAGCAAGAAGCACGTTTGCCTTTTTCATTTCTCAAACAATTATATTTTCTTAAACAAATTTGAAAAATAAAGAATTCAGAAGTCACGAGCCACCACACTTGAACTTGACAGGGATACAGGAAGTACAGCAGAGAGAGTAGGAGATTAAATATACTTGAGGCATTGAGAAGAAATCTCAGTACACAAGAGACCAACTGCAGGATCTGTGAGGCCATATAGTTATCCATCTGTGATTAGATGGGGTAAACTTTATTATGAGAGTAAATCATGGTGATCTGCATCATGAGACTAAACCACAGCAAGGAGCAGATTGTAGAGTTTTTCGTCATTTGTTTTTTTTTGTTTTGTTTTGTTTTGTTTTATATAGATTGGATGATGAAGCTATGCGGCTATCTGTGAGATAAGCACAACTTTAATGATCAAGCAATGTGGGACAAAAGTAAAATATCATGTGTGTGTTTTTTCTTTCAGCATACATTTACATAGAGTGAGAGCAAGAATGAGTATGAAAGAGAGACGGAGAAAGAGACAGTATGAGGGACAGAGTGAGAGAGAACAAACTTAAAAATACATAAGGGAAACCTAAGTAGAGGCGGAACTGATGCGGGGAGTTAAGTGAGAGCAGTTGACTTAATCCAATTATTTCACAGTTAATAACAAACTTGGAACAGGGAAAGAACATGGATTTGGGAACAGGTTCATTCCTTTTAATCCTGTTTTTGTTTTTATCTGGCAAAGTCTTTAACCTCTTTTGCAAGTTATTTGTGCAAATTAAAAAAGAGCATCTTGTAACATGCATAACTTCATGCCTGGCACGCAAGCAACTCACATAGGCACTTGGGCAATAATAATTGTTATAGATGAGAGGACAATCACACTGAAAGTTTTCATTTCCTCCTCTATAAGATAATAATAGAAAAATTCTGCTGATTGTGATGAATAAATTGAACAATATATGTAAAATGGCAAACAATATAAGCTCCTTTTCCTTTGGTCTTATCCTTTTATAAAAGAAGGAAAAATCAGTTCGTAGGGTCATATTAACCTTCACAACAGAAAAAAATAAAGTTATCTCTTTTCTTTGTTTTATTGTTAAATTCAAATTTTCTGACAAAAACAAAACAAAACATAACCAGGTCTACCTTCTTAGAATTACCCTGGCATTGAGAATTTTATACACATTCAGTCTCAACATACTACTCTTTTGCTTTCATTTGATGCTCTACTCTGGTCGGAACTTGTCATCCTACTAGCTGTATCTATTTACCTTCCTTTCATATGAATTGCACATCAGACCTCTGAATTTTTGTGCATTCCACCCTCTGTGCTTGTAAAACTCTCCTGTGGTTCTCTTACTTCCTTTTGGTTTAATTACATCTTATTTCCCTAATTAGTGAGAGCACAAGCAAGGACACTGCCAGTCATCATTGTTATCCCCCAAAGAATGCAGTGCAGTAACAGGCACAACCTAGAGGACAAAGATATGCTTTGGTACAATTCGATTTCATTTTCAGATGGAGAGTTATATACAGGGAGAAGAAAAAGGCATTTGTAATAAAGAACGGGGTTGGAATCCCAGCTCTGCCACATATTAGATGTGTGACAGTGGAAAGAGGTGTGTAAGTCTCAGTTTTCTGATCTGTAAAATGGGGATACTACTGTTAACCTCACCAGGCTATTTTAAGAATTAAAACAGATGATGGTTTAAAGTGCCCAGCATGGAAGTGCCACTCAGTAATTGAAATTTTACATTTTACAAATGAAGAAACAATGCTCAGAGAGTTAAAGGTCACACAGCTTGTTATTGCAGTAAAGAGACTTCATTTCTAATCTATTTATAAGATTACATTTTACTGTTCAATTCACATAACCCTATGGCTTTTCCTCTAGGGAAAGTCAATCTATTTTGTCCTGAAAATTCAAGTTTATGGATAGTCTGAGCTAAAGAACCTGTATCTTAAGATTGTCAGTTATATAACACATTCTGTTACAAGCTTTCATTAATATCTTCAGTATCAGAGTTTGTGGTTTGGATTATGCTTTATTGTCATAGGATAATGGTTCAAAACATAGCACATTCAAGAGTGAAACCAGTTAGAGTGCCTGGACAAGAACAAAACTGAAGTATCCCAAGCAACAAAAATATTTGTACCCCCTTAATATTTTGAAATTAAAAAAAAATGAAAACAAACATTCTAAAAGTTAAATAGTTCAGATTTAAATCTTCAAGAATTAAAACCTCAAATCTTATATGTCATATCAGTGGTTCCCAACCTTTGTGGCACCAGGGAACAGTTTCATGCAAGAAAATTTTACCATGAACCAGGGGTTGGGGTAGATGATTTCAAGATGATTCAAAGCACACTGCATTTATTCTGCAGTCTAAATCTCTCTGATAATGATAATTCATATTTATAGTCACTCCCCAGCACTAACATCACCACCTCAGCTCCGCCTCAGATCATCGGGCATTAGGTTCTGACAAGGAGCGCAACCTAGACCCCTCACATGCGCAGTGTACAGTAGGGTTCAAGCTCCTATGAGAATCTAACACTGCCACTGATCTGACAGGAGGCGGAGCTTATACAGTGATGCAAGCGATGGGGACCGGCTGTAAATACAGATGTAGCTTCGCTTGCTCACCAGTCACTCAACTCCTGGTTCCTAACAGGCCAGGTACCGGTGCCAGTCCGTGGCCTGGGGATTGGGGACCATGGCTATATATAATAAAATTCAGTGTTAACAGATAATCTAAAATAATAATTGTCTCAAAATTATATTAGCATGTTTAGTTAACTAACAGACACATCCACTGTTATGTATTATATGTCCTTTTTTAGATATTAAAAGGCAACCATCCTTTTCTTGGGGTAGCGCTACTGTCCGATGAACTGCTAATGCCTACACAACACGCTTGCATCAACTAGAGCTTTGCTTTACTTTGGTGCAATTTTTGGAATAAAGAAAAACCTCTTTTCCACTAAAAAAAAAGAAAAGAAAAAGAAAAAATAAATATTAAAAGGCTATGGTTGTGTGTCTCTATCACCTTTATGATAAGGACGCAGTAATCTAAACTCTACCTCATGAACTGTGGCCCAAGCCTTGAGTCTTGAAAAATGCTTATGTATTTGTTGAATGTGTAAAGAATGAACAAATGAAGTGAGTATATTTTATAGAGAGGTGTTTAGAATGTTTTCAGCAGCAAACCCTTTCCCTTTCCCATATATAGAACTCAGACAGGGAGCAGCCTTGTGAGTGAGGCCTGACCTGTTGCCCACAGTTCTGATAATCCACTAAACACAGGCTTTTATTCTCTTCCAAAACAAGGCATTCTGTGCCAGTGCAACCCGATTTCCTGGGCTCTTGTGCACGATCTACTACAGTTGATGCTCATCAGTTAAGCAAAAATACACACATGTAACCTGTATTCTAAACATGTTTGATTGACCATTATTTGGGGTAAGGAGAAATTTAAAAAAAAAAGAATAGAGAAAACTTAAAAGGGCAAATTATTTATTATGGGACAGGTGTTTGCATGTCATTTCACAAAATGTTCATAAAATATTATAACCTCTGTTTTATAATCCCTTTTTACATATATTAAAATATTAATATTATAATATAAAATAAATAGAATACTAAAATATTAGCATTAAAATATGTATGTTAAATATAATATTAAAATATCATAAAGTCAGTATTACAATCTTTGTTTTGTACATAATCATACTGGGACTCAGAAATGTGAAGTGATTTTCCTAAGATCATTTGTAAATTTACGACATGTAGAAATTATATTTATCTCATTCAAAGTTTATACTGTTTTCACATGTGATAAAGTGAATCATGGACTGGGGGTACTGGAAGCTTCAAAAAGGTGAATTAAATTGAAGCAAACTAAAGCAACAACTGGAGATGGACTGATCTGTCCCACCTAACCCCTTACCTTGTTAACGATGAAACAGAATTTGGAAAGTATAAACAAAAGCGCTGAAAAAACACAATACACCCATATCTAATTTTGGAATCTAATCTTCATAACTCTTTTGGAGGCAGGCATTGGCAAGGTGTTTGTAGTTTCAGTAGCTTCAACAGCTACAGTGAGTTTAAGTTTTACCAATTGTTGCCCTGCAGGATAGTCAATTCATTTTCTGAGATATTTCACTGCAATTACTTGGCAAATCACCTTTTAATTAATCATAAATTTGTTTTTAAATGTCTCTGTACTATACAGTAGAATACATTTCTGAGTCACTGCACCCCCTACTCACCAAGAAAAATGAAAAGAAAAAGAAAGAACGGTTCAGCTCTGATATTCCCAGCCTCTAGTTCCCCACAGAGCTTAGAAGTATTTCTTTTCAACATCTTATGTTCTTGTTTTTTCAGCAAAGATCTATATTCTTTATTTGTTAAGTGCCTAAGAACATTTGTTTATATAAAGGGAGCCTTGGATGTATTAGATATTAAATGTTTGCCTGGTTTAGAGAAACATGTATCTTTGGAATAAGTAGATATGCCACCAGCAAAAAACATATTGAATAATAAAATGTTCACAGTGCCCAGTATTTTTTTTTTGTAACTCAAAATTTATTTATGGATTTTGACTTTCTAATCAATGTGAGTGTATCTGTTTTATGGTGTGTAAGGGTACCCAGAGGGAGAATTCATTTTAATCAAATTTAACATTTCAGAAATAACCACACAAACAAATCAGGCAGCCCCGTGCATTGTAAGCATTGGGTAGACAGATGATTGCATTGCTAAGCTGTTTTGCCTTGAAACTAATTCTTATTGGTTGAAATGTTTATTTCTTGTCTGCAAACTGCATTTCTTTCAATGTAGAATAGTTCTTAAGAATCTGGTAACTTTGGAACAAAGTCAAAATACATTTTTAAATATTTTTTAGATTACTCATTACCCATCCCATTTGTCCATTTGTAAGATCTAAAAATACCAATGCAAATAAAATAGAATAAAATAACAAGTTTAAGCACAAAATACATATATATTTGCAGACCTACATATAGGTTTATTAGGTTGAAAAACAATTCCAGTAGGTTATACTAATCTGTAGTAAGAAGTAGATTAGTTGATCAGGAACCTCCCATAATCTTTTCTACTTCAACCTCTTTTCTAATAAGTTTGTACCAGACACCCATGTTATAGACATGTTTGTAATTCCCCAAATTCATCTCTCTTTTTTTACCTCCGGACTTATGCAGGTGTGGTTCCATTAACTTTCAGCTTGTCCTGATACTTCCCACCACCTATTAATAAATAATCAGTGTTTGTCTGTGATTTTCTGTTTCATCTATGGTAATAAAAGCATGCATGTGTAAATAATTTATGAAGAATATGAAATGAATAGCACAAACATATAGGATAAACTAAAACAAATTGCACTGGGACCATTTGACATAATATAAAATCAAATAAAAATTAATACCAACATCACTTTTCACAGATCCAGGAAAAATAATTCTATGCTTCATACAAAATCAGAAATGACCCCATATAGCCAAAGCAACTTTAAGCAAAAAGAACAAATTGGGAGGCAATCACTTTACCAGATTTCAAGGTATACTGCAAGGCTAAGGTAACCAAAACAGTGTGGTACTGGCACAAGAACAGAGACAGACCAATGGATCAGAACAGAGAACCTCATATAAACCATCTTCAAAGAGCCATCTAATCTTTTATAAAGCAGACAAAAACTTACACTGGGAAAAAGAATCCTTATTTAATAAGTGGTGCTAGGAAAATTGGATAGCCACATGCAGAAGACTGAAACAGGATCCGTACCTTTCACCTCTCACAAAAATCAACACACAATGGATAACAGACTTAAACCTAAGGCATGTGAACATAAGAATTCAAGAAGAAAATGTTGGAAAAACTCTTATAGACATTGGCCTAGGCAAATAATTTATGAGGAAGACCCCCAAAGCAATCACAGCAAACACAAAAATAAATAAATGGGACCTGATCAAATTAAAAATCTTATGCACAGCCAAGGAAACAATAATTAGAGTGAATAGACAATATACAGAATGAGAGAAAATATTTGCATACTATACATCTGACATAGGGCTGATAACAAGAATTTATAAAAAACTCAAGCAAATCAGCAGGAAAAAAATCAAACAACTCCATCAAAAAGTGGACAAAAGACATGAACAAAAAGTTTTCAAATGAAGACAGACTAATGGCCAAGAAACATATGTAAAAATGCTTACCATATATAATCATCAGGGAAATACAAATCAAAACCATAATGAGACATCACTTAATTCCAATGAGAATAGACTATACCAAAAAGTCCCAAAATAACAAATGTTTGCATGGATGCAAAGAGATAGAAACACTCATACACTGCTGGTGGGACTGCAAATTAGCACAACCTCCATTGAAAGTAGTATGGAGATACCTCAAAGAACTAAAAGTAGAACTACCATTTGATCCACCAATCCCACTACTACTACTGGGTATTTACCCAAAGGGGGGAAAAAAAAAAGACATTCTATAAAAAAGACACCTGTACTCAAATGTTTATAGCAGAACAATTCACAATCACCAAGCTATGGAAACAACCCAAGGGCCCATCAGTACATGATTGGATTAATAAAATGTGGTATATGTATATCACGGAGTTCTACTCAGCCATAAAAGAGAATGGGAAACTAATACTTCTTGTATTATCCTGGATGGAACTGGAGATCATGTTTCTAAGTGAAGTATCACAAGAATGGAAAAACGAACACCACATGTATTTACCATTAAATTGGAACTAATCGATCAACACTTAACGTTCACACGTGGAAATAACATTCATCGAAAATCAAGCAGGTGCAGGGGGGAGAAGGGGATGGGCTCATCCCTAATGGGCTCAATGCACACTATCTGAGGGATAGGCACACTTCCAACTTTGACTCAAACAGTGCAAAAGCAATTTATGCAACCAAAATGTTTGTAGCCCCATAATATTCTGAAATTAAAAAAATTAATTCTACCTCACATCATTTTCCCAAATCAATTTGAGGTAGATTATAGATCTAAATATAAACGGCAAACAAATAAAGTTTACTTAAGAGCACAAAAAGCAAGAATCAAAAAGAAAAGGATAGATAATCTTGAATGAATGAATTAATGAATAAAGACAATGTTGAGTTGACTATTCTGAAGGGCATAATGTGATAAAAACTAAATGTTAATTAATTTAGTTATGTATTTCTACTACCAGATGTAAGTTTCAGGCTGTGAGTTTTTTATTTGATGTTGTTGTTTGCCTCCAATAAAATTTTCTGAAAAGGCAAAGGGAGGAAACCTGTTGAACCCCTAGAAAGGATAATTACATGAGAAGAGTTATTCATTAGAAGTTGAGGCCACAGGTAGGGTAATGCCTAATCACACAAACCTGGGAAATAAAAATCCAAATCTCACTCACCACCTGCACACTAATCTCTTGTCCCTTCACGTGGCTAAATCAAATCAAAATTTGGATGGTATAGGAGCTTTTGTTGTAGGCCATAGAAATCAGCTTTACAAGACAGAGAGCAGCATGATCAAAGGTGGAGACTGGAGTTAGCATTGTACGGAAATATGAAGTTACAAGAATAGCCAAGACATTCATGAAGAAGATTGAGGTGTCATGATTTGTTCTATCAAATATAAAGATTTCTCATAAATCTACAATAATAAAGACAAAATAGCAGTGGTACAAGTTTGACAATTAGACCAACAGAACAGAAGAAAAAGACTAGAAACAGACCTATGCCTAAGTAGACAAAGTAAGCTAAAGGTGACTTTGTGGAGCAGCAAAAATAACAAAAAAGGAAAAAACTAAAAGCTGTTGGGACAACTGGATATAATATGAAAAAGAAGTGTAACTTTAGTATTGACCTCACACCATTCCCCAAAATTAATTTGAAGTAGATTTTAGAATTACCTATAAAAAGCAAATAATAAAAATTTCTAAAACAGTATGTAAAAGTATGGATCATAAATGAGAAACCAGATATTACTTTTACATGAAATTTAAGAACTTCCATCTATCTAAAAACACCATACAGTGAAATTCAATACATAATGCAGAAAGATTGAAAAGACACAAAATATTTACATACAAAATGTGTAAAGAATGTTTATACCTCAGGGAAAAAGACAATCTAATGAAAAATGGTCAATGTACCTAAAAATATACTTTACAAAAGTGGATATTCAATTTGTCAAGCAATATACAAAAAAGTACTTAATTAGGAGCGAGGAAGACTCATTCATAAGAACAGGAGGGAATATATTGAATATATTTGATGGATCAGATACATGTCAGTAGTTAAATGTGTGAGAGAGATCTCATAGTTATCTCCTTAATTGTATCTATTTTCTCATTTTGAGTATTTTGGTGCCCATATGCACAGTTATCTTGAGGTTATACCCCAAAATTGGAATTACTAAATCATTAAGTTAAGCTTATCTTCAAGATCACTAATGCAATTCTGCTTCCTAAAATTTTTATACTAGCCTGCACTACACATCCAATAAAGGTCTGATAACTAAAATCTATATAGAACTCAGGAATATCAACAAGAAAAAAATCAAACAACTTTATTAAAAAGTAGGCAAAGGACATAAACTTTTCAAAAGAAGACACACTAATGACCAACAGACATATGAAAAATTGCTCAACATCTCTGATCATCAGGGAAATGCAAATAAAAACCACAATGAGATATCACCAAACTCCAGTGACAATGGCTTTTATCAAAAAGTCCCAAAACAACAAATGTTGATGTGGATGCAAAGAGATAGGAACACTCATGTACTTCTGGCGGGCCTGCAAACTAGTACAACCTCGATGGGAAGTAATATGGAGATACCTCAAAGAACTACAAGTAGAACTACCCTTTGATCCAGCAATCCCACTGCTGGGGGTATCTACCCAAAGGAAAAAAAAGGAAATTCTATAAAAAAAGACATTTGCACTAAACATGTTTATAGCAGTATAGTTCACAATTGGAAAGATATGGAAACAACCAAAGTTATTTCCACATGAGTGGATTAACAAAATGTGGTACATGTATACCGTGGAGTTCTACTCAGCCACAGAAAGCAATGGTGATATAGCACCTCTTGTATTATCCTGGATAGAGCTGGAACCCATTCTTCTAAGTGAAGTACCACAAGAATGGAAAAACAAACACCACATGTACTCACTATCAAATTGGTACTAATTGATCAACACTTATGTGCACATATAGAAGTAACAGTCATTGGGTGTCGGGGCAGGGAGGAGGGGATGGGTAAATCCACACTTAAAGGATCCAACGCACACTGAGTGTGGGATGGGCACACTTGTCAGGCAGTGCGAAGGCAATTTATGTAACCAAAGTGTTTGTACTCCCATAATACTCTGAAATAAAAATAAGTAAATAAATAAATAACAAATAAATGTATATAGCCATGAAAAATAAAAGGAAAAAAAAAAGAGAATCTATAAAATAAAATTCAGTCTCCAAAAACCTGAACCATCTGCCCTTCCACACATTCCCCCATTTACTAATCAGGTTGGCCTCCTTTTCATATAGTCTATTGGCCAGTTTTATTCCCTGCTTCTGAAATGCTGTACAAGTAATTTGCCCACATTCTCTGTTGAAATAACTGTCTTATTCTTATTGATCAGTTTATTTTTAGATACTATGTAGTATCTCATTTTATATGTATATATAATTAAATAAATTATTGCCTATTGACATGTCTCTTCACTGTGTTAAAGATGTCCTTTGATTAACAGAACTTTTTAAAATTTGTTATGTTGAAATTTATAATCTCTTCTGTTTACCTACTGCCTTTATTTCTTTTTAAAGAATTCCTTCCCTATGTGACAGTGAAATATTCTGCTATATTTTCTTTCAATTTTATGGCTCCTCTTTCACATTAATTATATAACTTACCTGGACTTGAATTTCATGTATTGGTTTGAAATTCAGATCTAATTTCATTTTTTATATGCATAGCCAGAAACCTCATCAATATTTATTGAAAACCTTCTCTATCTTTTCCCTATTGACTAGCAGTGCCACATATCTCATTAACAAAGTTGTGAAACATATGGTTTCATGTAGGCTCTTTTAGCGTGCCATCAGCATTTTTTTAAACCCCTGAGTCAATGCCAAACCATCTTAATACTGCAGTTTCAATACAATTCTTGCAATCTAAGAGAGCAAGTAGCCTCATTTGTTCTACGTCTTCAAGTGTGTCTGGTTTATTTGTGTCTCTTTGCACTTTTATATAAATCTGACTTGTCAAATTATTGAAATTCTACTGAATCCATAAATAATTTTGGGGAGAACCACCATACAATATTCAATCCTGTGATCTACAAATTTTAAAATTTCTTTATGTATTTTGGAGCATCTGTAAGTCTCAACAAAGTTTCTTTTGTTTCATTTTATTTTAATTATCTTCATATTTTCAATACAAGCAATGTCTTCCATATCTTAGATTAGATTGAATCTAGGTACATGATATTTCACATGCTATTGTAGATGGTATCTTCTTTTGAAATATTTATTTGAGAAAATTTGTGTATATAGAAATGAAACGGATTTTGTGTATTTGCATATTATCTAGTGCACCTGAGAACTCCTAGATTTTGTTACTTACTATTGAGAATATCTGGGTTTTTATATACACAATGAAATAGTCTAAGAATAAATTAGTTCTGCTTTCTTTTTTGCAATGTTTATGTATTTTGTTTACTTTTCTTGGCCTACTGTGCTAATTACAAACTATTGAACACTAGTGGTGATGACACTCTGTAAAGGTTACTCATCATAAAGAGAGATCATTTACTGTTCCACCCATAAAATCATGATTTTAGCTATAAAAGTGCATGAACATGTCTATAAAAAATCTCTTTTATTAGTTATTAAAAAATCCTTATATAATGAGTAGGTGCTGAATCTCATCAACAGCCTTTTGAAATCTATTTATACCATATATAACTTTTGTCTCTTATTCTGATATTGTGGTAAATTGCATTAAATGTATTTATAATTTTAAAATATTCTTGCATTCCTAGGATGACCCTAAAATGGCTTGATATCGAATCAATTTTGTTGATGTTTAAAAAATTATTGACTTAAATAATAATTTTGCGACATCACCAAAAATAGGTTAATGGGGAATTCTAAAAGCATGTACCACCACAAAGGCAGTAAATTGGCAAAAGCTGTCATAATCAACTTTACCAGAACCTTGAAAAATAATCAACAGTTTTCAGCAACCAAGAAAATGGTTACTGAAGGAAAAAGAAACCTGAAACTCAAGACATCTTTGTGGCATTTTTATTTACCCTGGATGCATGGCCCCTCTCCACATTTACCAATGGCTTTGAAGATACATATTCCCAGTATAGGTTACTAGTACTGGAGGTAACAGATGAACTTTATTCTCAAAGAATTGTGGTTGCTTATTTTGACCTGTCTTGTGGTTCAATGAAGGACTCACTCAAAAAGCTTTCCTTTATTTTGCCCAACTCAGAACTTACCTGGGGCTGAGCAAATTATGTATGGGGTATTTGTTAAAAAACATTTAAAGCTAAATGTTTTAGTTGTTGCTACATGGACAAGAGCTAACAATTAAAACACACCATAGACAAACTACAAGTTTGGTACATAAACCTGGATAATGATATGGGTTTAGAAAGGCTAACCAATATTAATAGTAATCTAAAAGACATATACATACCTTTTGCTAAATGCACGATTATAAAATACCTGAAACATCCTAAGTCCTCACCTTTGGTTGATCTTCAGGCTTATCACAAGCAGGAATTGAAGACTTAGACGAAACTGTAATCTGCCTTGGCTGAGTGTTACAGGTGTGTCCCAATAAGCCCATCTGCAAAGACTTGGCTTTTTTCACTTGTTTTTTTTTTTTTGTTTTTTTTTCTTCAAGCTTTTGAGGAAATCTCTGTCAATTTTATTAGCTTACCATTTCTTAATTGGAATAGAGACTTCATTTGCCACGAACAAAAAATACAAACATTATTGAATTAGTTCATGAAAGTCACTAACAAACAGACAACTAGAACAAGCCACTACAATAATCCCTGAGTAGAAGAGAGAATCTTATTTCCAGATTTGTCATATCATAACTCCAGAAATGTACAGTTTTCAACAAAATATTTGAAAGCATGAAAATAAATAAGAAAGTATGGTTCATATGAAAAAATGTGCATGGTTCATAGGAAAAAGAAATTAATGGAAACCACCCCTTAGGAAGCTGAAACATCAAATATATGGGACAAGGATTTTATGTTAACTATTTTAAATGTATTCAAAGGCTAAAGAAAACTAAATAAAAATAAGGAAATAAAACTATGAAAACAATATTTCACCAGAGAAAACAAAAGAAGAAATAGAAATTTTAAAAGGAAACAAAATAAAAATTGTGAAATTGAAAGTACAATAACTGAAATGAAAAAAAAAAAGTACTAGAGAAACTCAACACCAAAGCTGAGCAAGCACAAGAAATAATTGGTGAACCTGAAGACAGATCAACTGAGGAACAGAAAGAAATAAAAGAATGAGAAAAAAATAACAGAGCCAAAGAGACCTGTAGGATACCATCAAGCATATCAACATGCATATAAATGTGAGTTTCCAGAACAGAGGAGATAGAGAAATGCCAGAAAGAATATAGAAGGAAAAGACAAAATTAAAATTGTGAACTTAGCAAGAGAGAAGCATCTTGAGTTGTACAGGAAATCCTCATAAGATCATTAACTAGTTTCTCATCATAAAAGCCAGAGGTCAGAATGCAATAGTATGTCATATTCAAAGTGCAGCAAATAGCCTTCAAACATGAAGAAAAAATTAAGACATTCCCTCATAAATAAAAATAGAGTTTATTGCTTGAGAGTATTTATAAACATACTCTACATGAGATGCTACATGTGTTCTTCAGATGAAAATAAAATGACAGTAGTCATTTAGATCTTCACAAAATTGTCATAAACACCAGGAAAATTAACCACATAAGTAAATGCAAAAGTCAATATTGTTGCATTCTTAGTTTGTTACTCATCTTTTTTTCCTACATAATTTTAAAGACAAGATACAGGTAACCCTTGAACGACGCAGGTCTGAACTGTGAAAATCCACTTACATGTGGAGTTTCTTCCACTTCTGCTACCCCTAAGACAGCAAGAATAACTCTTTTTCTTCCTCCTCCTCCTTAGCCTACTCAAAGTGAAGACAGTGAGAATGAAGACCTTTCTGATGATCCAATTACACTTAATAAATAGTAAATATACTACCCCTTCTTTAGGATTTTTATGTTTAGTATTTTTCACCTGAAAGTGAAATTTAATATACTAATAAAAGAGATTTTTTTATAGACATACCCATGCACTTTTATAGCTAAAGTCATGATTTTACGGGTGGAACAGTAAATGATCTCTCTTTGTGATCAGTAACCTTCACAGAGCGTCATCACCACTAGTATTCAATAGCATGTAATTAGCACAGTAGGCCAAGACAAGTAAATAAAATATACAAACATTACAAAAAAGAATGTGAAACTAATTTATTCTTAGACTATTTCATTGTGTATATAAAAACCCAGATATTCTCAATAGTAACAAAATCCAGGAGTTCTCAGGTGTGCTAGATAATATGCAAATGCACAAAATCCATTTCATTTCTATATACACAACTTTTCTCAAATAAATATTTCGAAAGAAGATACCATCTACAATAGCATGTGAATATCATGTACCTGGATTCAATCTAATCTAAGATGTGGAAGACATTGCTTGTATTGAAAATATAAAGATAATTAAAATAAAATGAAATAAAAGAATCTTTGGTGCCAAAAAAGTTGGGGACCACTGCTCTAGAGGTCATTTCACAGGGATCTAGCAAAGCCAGATGACAGATTCCGGGGAAGGAAACTTTTACTTTGTTTGTTGGGCTTCTAAGCTGCATGATTGGCAAAGAACCAAAGTCTGGGTCTAAGCTTTACTGTAACTTCAGTAAAAAATATAATAGTTAACCTTGGCTCCCAGTTTCATACTGTCACTTCAGTATTGATGTTGCCAGGAACCCAAGCACCTTTCTTGACATAATAGGGAGGCTGAAGTTTAAGCCTTACTTTGGCTTGAACTCCAGCTCAGAACTGTACCAGGATCCATTACATCAAAGTGAATGTGTCTTTTTAACTCTGGCTCCTATTGAGATTTTCTCTGTCTTTACTGTTCTGTTTTTTTTCCCCTAGATGCTTCACTTCATTGTGATTTTCTTTGTATCTGCCCTGGTGGGAGTATGTAGTGCTAATTGAAACTAGGGATTAATTTATTTTATTATTTAAAGAGAATTCTCACTCATGTATCTTCAAATATTGCCTCTGACCAATTCCCTGTCTCATCTAATCATTTAATTACTCCCTCCTCTATGCTTCTTTCTCTTATCTTTTGTTATCTTTGCTACACTCTATAAGATTCTTCTAATTTATCCTCACAGATTCTGTCTTCAGCATCCTTTATCTGCTACTTAACCTATACATTAAGTTTTTAATATTGGCTATTGTATTTTTTATAGAATCTATTTGATTGTTTTTGTTTTTCAAATCTACTCTCACATTTTATAGTTTCCTTATCCTTGGGGAAATTTTCAAACTAGTTTCTTAAATTCATGTCTTGTGGGTCTTTTGCTTGTTATTGATGTTTATTTGTTATGTTTTGTTTACTTTTTTTACATATATGGTCAGATTATAGCTATAACGCCATAGGATGGATGTCTGTGCAATTCTGGGCCATAATATTAGTTCTTAATCCTTGTGATGTGGAGAAAGGAAGGTTTATATCAGGTTTACCTTTACATTATAGCCCCTTTGTGTCTCCAGCATAATGTGGGGAGCGTTTTCTATTGACTAAAGGGGTTTGACTTCTGATTCTTATAAGTTTTGTGCCCATGAAAAAGTTCAAGTTTGTCATATCAACAAATGTCTTTGGAGCAAAAGCTACTAAGAATGTTCTTCTCTCTCTAGAGTCCAGCTTTTCCTTTCACTCTGTACAGATTATTTAGGCTATCACAGTTCAATGTTTTAAATAAAAGAAAAAATTGAAATATATTTTAATTCAGAATTTTTATTGTTTTTTCAGCGGAAGGTGTGGTACAAATAACCTGGCCTGACATAGATCTGGAAATTGCTTTAAAAATGGTACTATGATAGAACTCATTTTATTTACATCTTAATATCACACAGGTAATTCCAAATTAAAACATCCAGGTCTTATTCTTTCTCATAATGGCATAATAGTATAGCATTTGGATTATCAGTGTATATTTAATTGGTGAAATATCAATGGAAAAACTCAGAACTATTTAAAATGTATAAAAAAAGTAAATAATTTAAGTAAATAGGAAATAAAAAAACACAATTCCAGAATATATATAACATTAATTAAAATATTATAAATTAACATTATGAGAAAAGTCTACTATAATAATCATTGAAAAAATCACTATTATTTAATTTTAAAAAGAGAAATGAAGAGACTTTCACTTCTGAGAAGATGAGGTAAATGTACCTTTCTCTATGATCCCATTAAGTACAACCAAAATCATTGACATTATATAAAATAAGTGAAGAGACAAAGGCAGATTTTCTAGAAAACTTAAGACACAAGTAATGATATACTGATGAGTTCGTTTGTTTTTTGTTTGTTTGGTTTGTTTTTCAGTCTCATATATCCCAGATTGGACATTTAGAGATGCTGGCAACTCAGTAAAGCCAATGGCACAGGGGAAAAATAAACGTGCCTCCCAATAAAAGTCTGCTCTCTGTAGCCAAAGAACCAGGATGGCTGGCAGGACAGAAAACTTTTATACAATGACTACTCTCCTCCATTTAAATATCACTCACGTACACACACAAACATACACACATGGCTCCCCACCATGACCCCAACTAGCAAAGTCAAGTGAGAAGCCTGGATTCCTACCCTTGCCAAACTTTAATGAGACACCTTCCCCACCATTATCTGTGGAAACCATGTGGGGAGCCTGATTTCCACCCATAAACGGTGATAACAAGGCACCCCTCCACCTTCTTGTAAGGGTTGTTCCAGGGGAAGCCTAGTGGAGACCCAAGACTTCCACCACCACTCAGCAATGAGACCAGCTCCACCCGGATTGTCAGTAGAGACCAGGTGGGACCCTGTATGTCTGTTCTCATTCTGAGGCAGTGAGATGACCCTCATCTTCTCCACCGAGATGGTATGAAAGGAGGCCTGGTGGAGAGTTAGAATTTATACCACCTGTCTGTGGTTACTAGGCCACCATTCAACAGTGTTATTGAGAGTCATGTGATGATCAGTAACAAGGAGCCACTGCCCACCAAGCCTAAACTCCCATGGCCACTCAGGAGTAGCAAGGGACCCATCTCCCAGGTATCAATGGAAGTGGATTGGAAAACTTAGATTTCTACCCTCACTTGTAAGTAATAGGTGATATTCCCCAAACCTACCTGAGTACTGTCAGAGGAGCCCTGCTAAGTCACAGGAGTTAAAAAGATTTAGAGTCATACTATAATCCCCAAAGTGTCCTGCATTCAATCAATTACCACACATTTTACCAAGTACCAGGAAAATCTCAAACTGAAGCAGAAAATAGAATCTACAGGTGTTATAACTGTAATTGCAAGATGTTAGGATTATCTGATAATATTTTAAAGCAGCGATAATAAAAAATGTTGTATAGAGACATTGCAAATACACTTGAAACAAATGAAAAATTAAAAAGGCTCAGCAAAAAAATAGAAACTTTAAGAAAGGAAACAGAAGATAAAAGGCAACCAAGTAGAAATTTTAAAACTAAAAATTAAAATAGCCAATTAATAAACTAAATGGATAGATTTGGCAACAAATTGTAGAAGACAGAGGAAAGATTCAATAAAATTGAAGACAGCACTATAGAAATTACACGACCAGAAATACAAAGACTAAACTGCTTGAAAAGTAAAAAGCCTCGAGGACCTATAAAATTACCAAAAGTTTCTAACATTTTAGCCATGAGAGTCCCATAAGTAAATGAGGAAAAGGGCAGGCTAAACAAGAACTTTAGGAAACAGTGGTTGACATTTGGTAAGAGACATAAACCTATAAATACAAGAAACTGAGCAAACCCCAAATAAGATAGGCTCAAAGAAAACCACACTTCGTAGTTAAATTTCTGAAAACTAAAGATGAAGGGAAAAATTTGAAAGAAGCCAGAAGACAATATATTACCTGTAGGGAAAAGCAATTCAAATGGCAGGTTTTTCTTCTAAAACCATGGAGGCCAGACTGAAGTGGCAGAACATTTATCAATTGAAAGTAAAGAACTGTCAACCCCCAATTCTATATTCAGTGAAAACATCTTTAAGGATTGGAGAAATGAAGACATATTCAAGATGAAAGAAAACAAACAAAAATGTTACCAGAGCTCACCTAAAATAATAGCTAGATAAAGTTCTCTAAACAGAAAGAAAAAGATAAAAGAGTCTTGAAAAATCAGAAAGAAAAATAATGCAAAACTACAGGTAAATACAATCATCAGATTTCCTTTTCTTCTTGAGTTTCCTAACCATGTTTGGTGATTTAAGCAAAAATTAACAGTTTAATGTGGATCTCAAAGATATCTAGTAAATAATAGAGACAATTACATTATAAAACAGTGTCAAGTGTCAAGACATTATCAAACTGTTAAGGGCTAAAAAATGCCCCCTTCCCACAAACACATTCACATTTTAATCTTTGGAACCTTAAATGTTACCCTAATTGGAAAAAAGATTCTTTGCAGATGTGATTAAGATAAAGATCTTGAGAGGAGATGATTATCTTGGCTTATTTGATTGATTGATAAATGACCGCCACAAGTACACAAGTATTTAGATATTTTTATTCTTTTAAGAGAGGCAGAAGGAGTTTTTTTGTTTCTGTTTTGTTTTTGTTTTTGTCTTAAGACAGGATTTCTCTCTGCTGCCCAGGCTAGATGGCACTAGTGTGTAATTTGCAACTCCAGGGCTCAAGTGATCCTCCTGCCTCAGCCTCCTAAGTACTGAGTAGGTGTGATTACAGGTGTGCCACCATGCCCAGCTAACTTTTTAAAATTTTTGTAGAGATGGGGTCTCCCTGTGTGGCCCAGTTTATTCTTGAACTCCTAGCCTCAAAGAATTCTCCTGCCTTGGCCTCACAGAGTACTGGGATTACAGGCTTGAGCCATCATACCCACCCTCACAGGGAGTTCACACCGACAGACTAGAAGGAGGCAATATAACCAGAGACAGAGATCAGACTGTTGCAGCCACAGGTCAAGGAATTCTCATAGCCACCAGAAGGTAGAAGAGGCAAGGAATAAATTCTTCCCTATATCCTCCAGCAGGGGTGGCCCTGCCTGACCTTGAATTCAGCAAAGGTACAGATTTTGGACTTCTGGTCTCTACAACTGTGAGGAAAAAAATCTGTTGCCTCAAGTCCCAAAGTTTGTGATAATTTGTTATAGCAGCTGTGGAAAAATAAATGCAAAATCTATAGCAATGAAGGATACACATAGAGATCAATGGAACAGAAGAGAACGTCTAAAAATAAATGTAAAACATATACCCTATTTATTTTTTAAAGAGTATAAAGACAATCCAATAAAAGAAAGGCAAGTTTTTCAGCAAATAGTGCTAAAACAATTAGACATCTACAGGAAAAGCAATACCAAAAAAAAAAAAAAAAAAAAAAAAAAAAAAAAAAAAAAAAAAAAAAAAAAAAAAAAAAAAAAAAAAAAAAAAAAAAAAAAAAAAAAAAAAAAAAAAAAAAAAAAAAAAAAAAAAAAAAAAAAAAAAGACCTAAGTATCGTACAATATACTCCACAAAAGAAACTCAAAATGAATCAAAATTTTAAATACAAAAATGTAAAACTAAAAAACTTTTAGAAAAATGCAAGACAAAAATCATCAGAATTTATGGCCAGACAAGCATTATTAAACTTAATATCAAAAACATGATCCATAAAATGAAAATATGATAAATCTTTTTCAAAATTTAAAAATTTGATAGATTAAAAACCCTGTTAACAGCATAAAAGAAAAACTGGAGACTGAGAAAATATTTAACAACTACATATCAGCCAAAGGACTAGTATATATCTGTCAAAGGACTACTATTTATAATATATAAAGAACTCTCAAAACTTAACAGTCAACATTCTAAATAAAAAAAGTACAGAAGATTGCCCTTGGGGGTCTTCTTCATGAATTCTTTGTCTAAGCTGATATAGAGAAGAGTTTTTCAAACATTTTCTTCTAGACGTCTTAAGGTTTCATGTCATAGGTTTAATTCTCTTCTACAAGTTGAATTAATTTTTTTTTATTTCAAAATTTTACTGGGTACAAATGACTAGTTTATATAGATTTCATTTGCACCACCTGAGTTGGAGCTACAATCTTGCCCATCCAAGACACTGTGCAAAGCACCCATTAGGTGTGCATTAAAACCCATTCCCTCTTCCCCCTTCCCACCTGCTTGACACCCGATGAATATTACTTCCATTTGTACACATAAGTGTTGATCAATTAGTACCAATTTGATGGTGAGTACATGTAGTGTTTGTTTATTCATTCTTGTGATAATTCACTTAGAAGAATGGGCTCAATCTCGATCCAGGATAATACAAGAGGTGCTAGTTCACCATTGTTTCTGTGGTGGAGTAGCACTCCATGGTATATACATACCTCATTTTATTAACCCATTCATGAATTGTTGGGCACTTGGGTTGTTTCCACATCTTCACAATTGTAAATTGTGCTGCTATAAACATTCAATTACAGTTGTCTTTATCATAGAACGTCTTTTTTTTTTTTTTTACCTTTGGTAGATGTACCATAGTGGGATTGCTGGATCAAATGGCAGATCTACTTTTAGTTTCTTGAGATATCTCGATATTACTTTCCATAGAAGTTGTACTAGCTTGCAGTCCGACCAATAGTGTATGAGTGATCCTCTCCACATCAACATTAGTTGTTTTCAGACAAATTGATAAAGGCCATTCTCATTGGAGTTAAGTGATATCTCATTGCGGTTTTGATTTGCATTTCCCTATTGATTAGAGATGTTTAGCATTTTTTCATATGTTTCTTAGCCCTTAATGTATCTTCTTTTGAAAAGTTTCTGTTCGTGTCCTTTGGCCACTTTTTAATGGGGTTATTTGCTTTTTCTTACTGGTTTTCCTGAGTTCTACATAGATTCTAGTTATCAGCTCTTCATCGGATGTATAGCATGCAAATATTTTCTCCTATTCTGTAGGTTGCCTATTTACTCTAGTGATAATTTCTCTGGCTGTGCAGAAGCTTTTTAATTTGATCAGGTCCCGTTTATTTATTTTCATTATGTCTGTGATTGCTTTTGGGGTTTTCTTCATAAATTCTTTGCCTAGGCCAATGTCTATAACAGTTTTTTCAACATTGTCTTCTAGAATAATTATGGTTTCATGCCTTTGGTTTTAGTCTACTATCCATCATAAGTTGACTTTTGTGAGAGGTGATAGGTGTGGATACTGTTTTAGTCTTCTATTTGTGGCTATCCAATTTTCCCAGCACCATTTATTGAATAAGGATTCTTTTCCCCAGTGTATGTTCTTGTCTGCTTTTTCAAAAATCAGCAGGCTGTATGAGGATGGTTTTATGTCTGGATTCTCAATCCTGTTCCACTGGTCTATGTCTCTGTTTTTGTGCCAGTACCATGCTGTTTTGATTACTATGGCTGTGTGGTATATCTTGAAGTCTGGAAAACTGATGTCTCCTAGTTTGTTCATTTTGCTTAAGGTTACTTTGGCTATATGCAGTCTTCTCTGCTTCTATATCAAGTGTAGAATTATTGTTTTTAGATCCGTGAAAAATGACGTTGGTATTTATATAGGGATTCCATTGAATGTGTAGATCACTTTGGGTAGCATAGACATTTTAATAATGTTGATTCTGCTGAGCCATGAGCATGGTATGGTTTTCTATCTGTTTCTGTACTCTGCTATTTCTTTCTTCAGTGATTCATAATTCTTCTCTGTAGAGGCCCTTCACTTCCTTGGTTAAATATATTCCTAGGTATTTTATTTTCTTTGTTGCTATGTGAAAGGTATTGAATATAAGATTTGGTTCTCAGGTTGACTGTTGTTGGGCATATAGGAATGCTACTGATTCTTGTACATTGATTTTGTAAACTGATAATTTGCTGAACTTGTTTATCAATTCCTGTTGTCTCTTGGCAGAATCTTTGGAGTTTACTAGATATAAGATCACATTGTCAGCAAAGAATGATAGTTTGACGTCTTTTGCCCCCATTTGGATGCCCTTGATTTCTTTCTGTTGCCTGATTTCTCTGGATAGGACTTCCAGAACTATGTTGAATAGAAGCGGTAATAGAGGGCAACCTTTTCTGATTACAGTTCCAAGTGGGAATGTTTTCAATTTTTCTCCATTCAGTATGATGTTGGTTGTGGGTTTGTCATGTGTGCCTTTTGTAATATTGAGGTAAGTCCTTTCTATGCCTATTTTGTTAAGTGTTCTTATCATAAAAGGGTAGTGAATTTTGTTGAATGCTATTTCTGCATCTATTGAGAGGATCATGTGGTCTTTGTCTTTACTTCTAATTATTAGTTGAATTACATTTATGGATTTGCATAGTTGAACCATCCCTGCATCTCTGGGATGAAGCCCACTTGATTGTGTTGATTGTGGTGAATTTCTTTCTTCCTTTCTTTTCTTTCTTTTTTTTTTTTTTTTTTTTTTTTTTTTTTTTTTTTTTTTTTTTTTTTTTTTTTTTTTTTTTTTTTTTTTTTTTTTTTTTTTTTTTTTTTTTTTTTTTTTTTTTTTTTTTTTTTTTTTTTTTTTTTTTTTTGACGAGCAGCTGAATTTGATTTGCTAGGATTTTATTGAGAATTTTTGCTACTATATTCGTAAGGGATATGGATCTGTAGTTTTCTTTTTTGGGGGAAGTCATTTCCTGACTTTGGAATCATGGTGATTTGGGCTTTGTAAAATGTATTTGGCATAATTCCTTCCTTCTCAATGTTGTGGAATAATTTCAGCATCATAGGGACCATTTCTCGATTGTAGGTCTGATAGAATTCCAGTGTGAAACAATCTGGTCCAGGACTTTTTTGGGGAAGATTTTTAATGCCTACTTCAATTTCAGTACTTGATATTGGTCTATTCAGGAATTCTATGTCTTCCTGATTGATCCTAGAGAGGCTGTGTCTTTCTAAGAATTTGTCCATTTCATCCGTGTTTTCAAGTTTATGTGCATAGAGAATTTTATAGAATTTAGAGATGTTATTTTGTATTTCTGTGGTTTCAGTTGTAATCTCTCCTTTTTCATGCCTAATTGAGCTTATTAGAATCCTTTCTTTTCTGCTCCTTGTTAATCTAGTGGGACCCATGTCAATTTTGTTTTTCTATTCAAAGAACTAACTTTTTGTTTTATTGATATTCTGTATACTTCTTTTGTTATTGATTTCATTTAGTTTCACTCTGATTTAAGTTATTTCTTTTCTTCTGCTTGGTTTGGTATTGGTTTGTTTATCCTTTCTCAGTTCTTTGAGACAATTCATTAGATTGTTTATTTGTGATCTTTCTGTCCTTTGGATGCATGTATTTATGACTATGAATTTCCCTCTCAGGACTGCTTTAGTTGTACCCCACAGATTTTGATTGCTTGTGTCCCCATTATCATTTAATTCAAAAAATCTTTTGATTTCTATCCTAATTTCTTCCTTGATCTTTAAATCATTCAGCAGTAGGTTGTTTAGTTTCCATGAGTTTATGCATAGATTAGTGTTACCGTTGGAGTTGATTTGTAATTTTAATCCGTTGTGGTCTGAGAAAATGAATGGCATAATTTCTATTTTTTTTTAATTTGTTGAGACATGTTTTGTGGCCTAGGACATGATTGATCTTAGACAACATCCTGTGAGGTGAAAAGAGAAATTTATATTTGGTGGTTTTGGGGAAGAATGCTCTGTAAATATCTGTTAGGCCCGTATGTTCTAGAGCTCTGTTTAAGTCCCTTGTTTTGTTGTTTATTTTCTGTTTGGAGAATCTGTCCAGTTTTGTCAGGAAGGTGTTCAAGTCCCTGGCTATTATGGTGCTGCTGTCTATCATTTTGTTTAGATCAGGTAGGATTTGCTTTATGAACTGAGTGCTCCTATATTAGGTGCATGATATTTAAGATTGATCTGTCTTCCTGTTGAATTATTCCCTTTATCATTATATAATGACTGTCTTTGTCTTTTGTTACCTTTGTTGATTTGAAGACTAAGTTATCTGATATGAGTACTGCTATGCCAGCTTTCTGTTGGTTTCCATTAGAGTGGAATATTGTTTTCCATCCCTTCACCTTGAGTCTGGATGTGTTCTTGTGGGTTAGATGTAGTTACTAAAGACAGCAAGATACTTGGCTTGTGTATATTTATCTATTTGGCCAGCCTTTGTCTCTTCAGTGGGCAGTTCAAGCCATTCATGTTTATTGAAAGAATTGATAAACAGGGTAGATTTCTGTACATCTTGTTGGGTTGAACTTTGTTGCTTTGTTTTATCTCTTAGCCATTGTTTTATCTGGCCTTCAACCTTTAGCTTTTGGGTAAGCATTTATTGTGCTGATTCATGTGTAACAGTGTTCTTAGTACTTCCTGTAGGTCAGGTCTTGTCTTGATGAATTCCCTCAGTGTTTGCTTGTCTGATAAAGACTTCATTTCCCCCCAATATACTATACTTAGTTTTACAGGGTGCTAGATTCTAGGATGGGCATTATTCTGTTTGAGAAGACTGACAATGGGTCCCCAAGACCTTCTGGCTTCTAGGATCTCATTGAGAAGTCTGTAGTTAGTCTGATGGGTTTTCCTTTGTCAGTTACCTGTTGCTTTAACCTTATAGCTTATAGGAGTGTCTCTTTTGTGTTTATTTTGGCCAGTGTGATGACTGTGTGTCATGATGTATTTGTCTTTGTGATAAATCTCCCAGGAGTCCTAAGAGCTTGTTTTACCTGGATATCTAAATTTCTAGCAAGGGCAGGGAAATTTTCCTCAATTTTTTCCTCAAATGAATTATCCAACCCTTGTGTATTTTCTTCTTCACCTTAAGGGATGCCTGTGATTCTTATGTTAGTCCTCTTTACATGATCTGATATTTCATGTAAGCTCTGCTCATTCCTCTTATTTCTTTGCTCTATCTCTGCGACTGATTTGTTTAATCAAAAGGTGTTGTCTTCAAGCTCTGAGATGTGTTCTTCTGCCAGATCTAATCTGTTCTTAAGGCTTTCCACTGTGTTTTGTAATTCCTTATAGGAATTCTCATTTTCAGAAGTTCTGTTTGATTTTTCTTTAATAATTCAATTTCTTCAGTGATTTTTTGTTCAATTCCTGCATTGTTTTTGTGATTTCTTTGCTTTGAGTTTCTATTTTATCTTATATTTCATTAAGCTTTCTTACAATCTGTGTTCAAAATTCTTCATCGGTCATTTCAATATTCTCCTTTTGGTTGGTATCTATTTCTAGAGTGCTGGTGTTCCCTTTTCGGGGTGACCTTTCACTCTGATTCTTCATACTTCCAGAGTTCTTTCACTATTTCCTTCTCATCTGGAGCAGATACTGCTTCTTCCTTTTGGATTTTCTTTTGTTTAAATAATGACACACCCATTTTAATTTATGAGCCAGTAGGTGGTGCTTGTGGGTGAGAATCAACCACAATCTCTATGACTGAGTTAATTAATACTATAATTGGTGTGCAAATTAACCTCTCTGTCAGTAGGTGGTGTTTTCTGGAGGGAACAAGCTGCACTGCTGTATTTGGATCCTGTGATCAGCTCTAGTTCCCCTGGAGAAGCCCTCTAATGCCTCTGGTGGTGGGTGAGGCCCTGGTTCTTCCAGGTGAGTCTTCTATTCACCACCACAGTAGAGGCCAGTGGGGGAATGAGGGTTAGGTTGGGTGAACCTACCCTTCAGCTCCTCAGATGCTGATAAGGGATATGCAGCATTTAATGGACCATTCCCTACCTCTGGGCTGAGCTGAAAGGGAATGGCTAAAGTGGCTCCACTTAACCGTGTAGTCTGCATGTGGAGGTGGGGCCATCTGAGACGTGCAATCTAGTAATCTGGTGCAGGCTCACTCCTTTCAACCCTCCCCTATTTCTCAGTTTCTTCTGGGCCTCTGTCTGCAGGCAGAACCTCAAGTTAGCAGAGCCTCAATGACTGTGATGCAGGCAGGGAGGTTCCCTGGTCAGTGTCCCAGCCTGAGCTGGGAATTTGGCCCTTCTGTGGAAGGAGTGGTTCCCTACTAGCTCACTGCAGCCAGGATTCATACTGCTCTCCCCTCTTTGTTCTGCTCCTGTACGCACCCACACCTCATCAGACTAATTCTGTACTTCTGGGTGATGTGGCTGAGACCTGGGTGTATGGGAACTGGCCAGCAGTCCCATTCCCGGGCCCTGGAGATCAATACCTGACCATGCCAGGGAGAAAAATGCTAGTCTTGTGATCCCTGTGGGGTGCTCCTGGTGGTTCAATGTCCCTTTTCCTTGCAGCCTGTCTTGTTCTACTGGGGTTGCCAGGCAAGCAGCAGCAGGGAGGGGCTTGCCAGCAGGGAGCATGAAGTCCTAACACCCTACAGTTCTCTGTAGGATCCCCAAAGGGAAGTTCTGAGCCCTCCTCACTTCCTGTGGGAACCTGTGTGTGGAAACTCAATTGTCTCTCTCCGTAGCTATGGGAGAGGTAGAGGAAGGAGAGAAAAAGAGTCTGTGTAGGGGAAGAAATTCATCCTCGGTCATCTCCAACCTTCTCTCTGGGATGCAGTCTGTCCAGAGTGATCAGGCTCTGAAGTGACGGAGAACACCCCAGGACCCACTGGACTCCTGTGGCTCCTACAGTCTGGGTTGGTGTTGAGAAATGTCTGTGTGGGAACACACAGGACAGAGCCTGGGTAGTTGAAGCCCCCAGGGGAGGACAGAGGTGCCCTGTAATTATAGAAGCAATATAGTGCCTGCTGTCTGACTCCAGTCAGTGGGTTTGGGGGTGCCCTGGGGAAGCTGGGAGCCTAATGTTCTGTCCTTCCTGCTCACTGGCAGCAGCAGTCTCTGGGCTCATGTGCACAAAAGGACTCTCGGATCACTTGGGAGTGTGCAGATGACAGGCCAACCTGGCCTGGAGGGCAGGCGCAGGGCCTGGGAGGCAGAAGGCAGCAAGCAGCTAGGGCTTGAGAGGGGGCTTGGATAGAAAAGCTGCAAACTGCCTCTTAGACACCAGGGTCCCACACACACGAGTCAGAGGGCAGAGAGCGCTGCTCCCCTCACCCCTTCCAGAGCCCGTCGACTGAGCAGCTATCAATGGTCTCCATGGGCGGAGCCTGCTGCACCCATACTATAGAGCCCCCGGCCGAGGGTGGGGTTAAGCCCTAAACAGAGCTTCCAAGAAGGTCCTCCAAGCGGGGGACCCTAAAGATGGCTACTAACAGGACCGGGAGAGTGGGAATCAAGGCCGAGAGAGAACTCAGGAGATGACCAGAGCTGGCGGGTGAATGAACAGGCCACAGACTGTTTCTTCGGCACCAGAGTCCCGCAGATGCAGGTCAGCGCCAAGGGAACACGGCTCTCCTCCTTTCGCCCAGGGCCAGCCAAATCGACCACGCCTGCTCACCGGTCATTTCTGCTTCCTGTCCGCGCTGTCCTCCAGGGGCAAGGTGCCTGTCTGCAAAGTCCAGTCCAAGGCTGCAGGAAGCTACAACTCAGTCCTTCCGCAGGCGGGTGCGGTCCGACACAGTGCACTCAAGAGTTTGGTTTGGCTCTTGCTACTGTCTCCTATTCATATACCCTGCCCTCCATCCTGTGTCACCACTTTGCAACGACTCCAGGTGTGTCCCTGTCTGAGCAAGCGGGGAGGTTTGTGGATTGGCGGGCGTCCTTCTGTAGGTTGGATTGTACTGCACTGGCTGGGTGAGTGCGGTCCTCCCATGCTGTGTTCTCTCTTGTATTTCTCGCACTCTCCAATCTTTGTGAATGCATCTCCCCATCACCTTTTATTCTGCGCTGTGTGTCCCATGCTGCTTCTCTGCAGATTCACAATACTGTTCTCAGAGTGAGCCATCCGCACCTGGGCACCTGACCTCACTCTTCACCTCCTTCCCAGGGAACAGTGAGCTGGGAGGCTATCACTAATCTGCCAGTTTTTCCTATTCTTGAATTAATTTTTTTGAGTCCTGAGAAATATGGATCTTGTTCCAATCTTCTACATGTGGCTATCCAATTTTTCCCAGAACAATTTATTAAATGGGGATCCTTTTCCCCAGTGTATATTGGCTGGCTACTTTGTTAAAGATCAAATGGCTATATGTGGCACTCTGGATTCTCTGCTCTGTTCCATTGGTCTGTCTTGATTTTGTGCCAGTACCATGCTGTTTTGATTACTATAGCCTTGTAGTATAGCTTAAATAAATAAATGGGACTTGATCAAATTAAAAAGCTTCTGCACAGCTAAGGAAGCAATCAACAAAGCAAATGGACAACATACAGAATGGGAGGAATTATCTGCATGCTGTGCATCTGATAAATGGCTAATAACCAGAATCTACAAAGAACTAAAGCAAATCAGCACAAAAAAAATCAAACAACCACATTAAAACATGAGAAAAAGACATTAAAAGAAGGTTTTAAAAACAAGATAGACTAATGGCCAATAAATGTATGGAAAAAAATGTTCAACATCACTAATCATCAGAGAAATTCAAATGAAAACCATAATGAGATATCACCTAATCCCAGTGAGAATGACTTCTATCAAAAAGTCCCAAAACAATAGATGCTGGTGTGAATTCAGAGAGAAAGAAACATTCATGCACTGCTGATGGCCTGCAAACTAGTGCAACCTCTAAGGAAAATAGTATGGAGATTCCTCAAAGAACTAAAAGTAGACCTACTATTTGATCCTGCATTCCCACTGCTGGGTGTTTACCTGAAGTTAAAAATAATTTTATAAAAAAAGGCACGTGTGCTAGAAATGTTTATTGCATCAAAATTCATAATTGCAAAGAAGTGGAATCAACCGAAGTACACATAAATTCATCAGTGGATTAATAAAATGTGGTATATTTATACCATGGAGTACTACTCAGACATAAAAAGTGAATTAATACCTTTTGCAACAGTTTGGATGGAATGGAAACCACTCTCCTAAGTGAAGTATTGTAAGAATGGCAAAACAAACACCACCTATTACTCACTATTAAATTGAAACTAACTAATGAGCACTCATGTGCACAGATGGAAGTGAAACTCAACAGAAATCATGCAGGTGGGAGTGGGGGAGGAGAGGATGGGTATAATCATACCTAATGGGTACAATGTACACTATCTTGGTGAAGGGAACACTTATAACTGACTCAACCAGTACAAAAGTAACCCATGTATCCAAAACATTTGTACTCCCATAATATTCTGAAGTAAAATAAATAAATAAATAAATAATAAAAAAGTACAGAAGACATAAGCAAAACATTTCACTGAAAAGGATATGAAGATGACAAATACCATATGAAAATATGTTCAATAGCATTAGCCAATAAGGATATGCACATTAAACCGCAATCAGATATCACCACATTATTGTTAGAATGGCTAAAATAAAATAATTGTGGTTCATTCCCAGGTTTTAGCACCAACAATAATGAACTAACTAACTAGGTAACTAAGTAAATAAATAAATAAATGAAATAATGGCAACAGTAAATACCACTGAGGAGGTAGAAAAACTAGATAAATTGCCGGTAGGCATGTAAAATTGTAAGACCACTGTGGAAAACAATTTGGTAGTTTCTTATATACCAAATAATTGTCACTCATCCCAGAGAAAAAGAAAATTTATATTCATATAAAAACATACACACAAATGTTTATAGGAGCTTTGTTCACAAAACCCAAAAGACTGGAAATAATTTGGTTCTTTAATGAGCGAATACTTAAACAAATTTTGGTACATCTATACTATGCAATACAATTTAGGGATTAAAAAGAAAGAATTATTGATAGACATAGAGACCTGGATGAATATATAGACTTTTATGTGCTATTTGTCTCTCTGTGTCTGGCTTATTTCACTGAACATAATGTCCTCCAGGTTTATCCATGTTGTTGTAAATGACAGGATTTGATTCTTTTATGGTTGAATAGCATTCCAATATGTATCTTGTCTTTCCTAATTTCCCTGACTAAAACTTCCAATACTCTGTTGAACAGAAGTACTAAAAGTAGACTTGCATCCTTGTCTTTTCTCAAATCTTAAAGGAAAAGCTTATAACTTTTTAGCATTTATTACTAGTATCATATTATTTATGGGTTTCTCATATATGACCTTTATAGTGTTGAGGTTTATACATTCTATACCTAATTTGTTGAGAGTTCTTATCTTGAAGGAATGTTAAATTTTATCAAATCCTTTTTCTGCATCTATTGAAAACAATCACGATATTTGTTCTTTTTTCTCTTGATTTTATGTATTGCATTTATTGATTTGCAGATGTTAAACTATCCTTACATCCCTGGGATAAATCCCATTTGATCATAATGAATGATCTTTCAAATGTGCTGTTGCATTTTGTTTACTGGTATTTTTTTTTAAGGATTTTAGCATGTATTTTCATCAAGGATATTTGCCTGTAGTTTGCGCGTGCACGTGTGTGTGTGTGTGTGTGCGTGTGTGTGTGTGTGTGTGTGTGTCTGTGTATCCTTGTCTGTTTTTTGTATCAGGGTAATGCTGGCCTTGAAAGATGAGTTTGAAAGTATTCTCTCTTCTTCAATTTTATGGAATAGTTTGAGAATTAGTGTTAGTTTTTCTTTAAATGTTTAGTAGAATTTATTAGTAAAACCACCATATCCTAGACATCTCTTTAATGGAAAACTTTTTATTACTGATTCGATTTCCTCACTACTTGACTGTTCATATTTTCTGTTTCTTCTCAAGTCAATCTTGATAGGTTTTATATGGACATAAATGTATCCACTTCTTCTAAGTTATCTAATTTGTTGGTGTAAAATTGTTCACAAAGTCTCCCATGATTCTTTCTATTTCTGTGGTACCAGTTGTAACATCTCCTTTTTCAGCTCTGATTTTATTCATTTGAGTCATCTTTCTTTCAGCTTAGTTAGTGCAGTTGAAGGCCTGTTGATTTTCTCATCTTTTTAAAACACCAACTCTGTTTTGTTGATCTTTTATCTACTGAAATTTCTTTCTTTCTAATTGACATGGGTTTAACATAAAGAGTCTTGTAGTTCTAACAGACTATTATAATGATTTTGGTTAAAAACACTTATAGTCTCTCCCACAATTTATATTTTTGTTATCTTAATGCACATCTTTATATATTGTGTTTTCTTTAATAACCAATTGAACTGCAATTATATTTGAGTATTTTTACTTTTAACCTTCATATTAAAGGTTTGGAAGGTTTGCATAGCACCATTACAGTACTGAAGTATTTTGAGTTTGACCGTAAATTTATTTCTACTAGTGAGTTTTATACTTTTATGTACTTTTATAATAGTAATTATTGTCCTTTTGCTTCCAGTTGTAGCACTCTCTTAATCATTTCTTGTAAGATTGGTCTTATTTTGAATTCCTTTTCAAGCATTTCATAAATTTCTTTTTTTGGAGTATGTTACTGGAGAATTATGGTCCTTTGGAGATATCATGTTTCCTTGCTTTTTAATGTTTATTATGTCCTTATGTTTATATCTGCACATTTGGTGGAACAGTTGCCTCTTTCGATTTTATACAGTAGCTTTTATAGGGACACAGGGTGTTGGTTGGGTATGGTACATTGACTGTGGTTCTGACTGGAAGCAGCAGTGTAGTCTCCGTGCAGTTTATTCACCTGTAACCCACATCAGTGATGTCTGTGAGTGTCTCAGTGGCTTAGGCTGTGGGAGTTTGTTACAGCAGTTGCACAGCTTTGATGGGGGTGGGTGCTGGCTTGGTTCTCCAGCTAAGGATATGCATGTATAGCAGTTCAGCCAACTCTGGTATGAGCTCAATGGGGTTGAGGTCACTGAGACGGTTCTCAGGCCAGGGGTGAGCACATATAGTGGTTCAGGCAGCCCAGGATTGGCTTTACCACTGAGCAGGATGGTTCGTTACTAGTGAACAGGACACCATGTGGGCTCAAGCACCAGAGTCATGGCTGTTTCTGTGGGCCTAGGCTTTGAATAGCTTGTGTGTGACTGAGGTAGAATAACGGCAGAGCCTTAGGAATGAGGAGACAAAGTAATTCCTAACAACCAGAGCAGAGCACACTCTAACAATGGTTCAGGGTTGAAGATGATACCATGTGGTAGCAGCTTTGTTAACAGTGGGTAGGTGGCAGAGAAGGGTGGCTTCTACACGACAACAATGCAGCTGTGTAAACTCACAGCAGCTCCCTAAACTGGACTCAGGGCCTGTGAAAGCTGGAGGGTTCTGTTGTAGCAGGACTGTGCGAGTCTGCAGTGGCAATGAGAACTGCTGGGGGCCACCTTCTTACTTTTCCCCACAAGGGACAGTTTTTCCTGGCTCTGAGTCAGTCTCAACAGGGGAGACTGAATGGCAGAGGCACAGTGATTTGGTCACTTCTCTATGCTGCCATCCTGGTTTCTGTGCTCCCAAAGAATTTGGAGCCATTGCTGTACTCCAGCACTCTCCTTCAGACACTCTAGTTAAATTTTAGTTGTTTATTTGTTACTTTGGTCCATTTTTGTCGGTATACAAGTGCCAGGCACATGCAGTCAGACATCTTGCTTTTGTCTTGGTTTTATAATTTTGCAAGATGTTAGTTAGCATTTGGAAAAATTGGATGAAAGAATTCACAGGATCTCCGAATATTATTTCTTGCTGAAGGAAAAACTACAATTATTTCCAAATAGAAAGCTTTATAAAAAAATAAATGTAGAAAAATGGAAAGAATTTAGAGAGGTAAATAAATATTTTAAAATATCACAAAGTAATAGAAGTAATTCAAGAACTATTTCTCTGAGAAAGACAACATTTGCAACCTCTAGATTGCTCCAACAATAGAAAATACAGAGATAAAACAAAACCGACTCAATGAGAATGTTACAGATACAAGGGAGAAAGTAATTTAAAAATACTTTGTACCAATTTATTATACTTCTTTGAAAATATGATAAATTATAAAAGATAATAAGGAAGCACCTACGATATTTTACTCACGCAGATATAGCAAACCAAACCAATAGCAATAGGAAACTAACAAAGTTCTCAGAGTTAACATATAGTTTCAAAAATAAATTCCGTTAATGAAAGAGAATATGATACATGATCATCTCAAATAATGCAGAAAATCATTTCACATCTCCAGCAACCTGTCTTGGTAAGAAAACATACAAAACTAGGAAAAAGAACTTCCTCAGCATGAAAAAGGGCATTCTGAAAATTCCCTCCTAACATCATATGCAATGATGAGAGATGGAAAATTCTATTCCCAAGAATAGATACTAGACAAGGATGCCTGCTTTCACTGCTGCCATTCAACACTGCACAGAAAGTCCTAACCAGAGAAATTGGTCAAAAAAATAAAAATTAAAAAACAAATCTGAATTAGGAATAAAGAATTAAAATTATGTCTTTTCTCAGATTACATGATCCTATGTAGAGAAAATCTCAAAGAATTTACAAAATAACTGCTCGAGCTTACAAACAAATTCAGCAAAGTTTCCAGGCGTAAAATCAACATGCAAAGAACATCAGTTGTGTTTCTATATACCAATAATAAACAATCCATAAAGGAATCTAAGAAAATAATTTTATACATAATAGCACCTAAAATTATAAAACACTTAGGAATGTAACCATGGAGATAAAAGATTTGCACGGTAAAGACGACAAAATATCACTGATGGAAATTTTTAAAAGATACAAATAAATCAAGAAGTAACTTCTGTTCATAAATTGAACAATTTAATAATGATAAAATGGTAATAGTATACAAGATGATCTCTAGATTCAGTACAATATTTAAAAGAATTCTAAAGGTTGCTTTGCAGAAATGGAAAAGGTTATTCTCAAATGTATATGGAATTTCACGGAGCTCTGGAGAGTCGAAATAATTTTGAAAAAGAAGAGCAAAGTTGGAGGATGCGCACTTCCTAATTTCAGAATTTACTGCAAAGCTATAGAAAACACAACAGTATGGTTCTGATACAATGATAGCTCTATACAGCAATATAATAAAATTGAGTTTTTACAAATGAACCTATGCATCTATGACCATTTGATTTTCTGAAAATGGTGCCAAAGCCATTCAATGGGGAAAGAATATTTATGGGATATCCACATACAAAGAATGCAGTTGGACCCTTAAATCATATAACATTATATATATGTGTGTGTATATATATATATATATATAAAATAGAACAAAAGAAGTCAAAATAAAAATGCAAAATGGATCACAACCTGAATATAAGAACTTAAAACAAGAAAATTATTTGAAGAAATTATGACATCATATTTTCAACAGAGTCTTAGATTTGATACCAAAAACATAAACAAAAAATGGAAATAAATCTAAATTAATCATGTTAAGTAATCAGGTCATTGGTTTGAGACTACCTCTATATTTGAGTTCCCATATTAAAGAAAAACTGCAACCTAACTTAGGAGTGTTTTTTGTTTGTTGGTTGGTTTGTTTGTTTATTTGTTTGTTTTTTGTAACAGATGGCTGGGTCTCAGCCCATCACAAGCAGCTGAGCTTCAGCCAATCTCAGGAAACCAATGTATCAGACCATGTGCAAATAAACTGTAGCCAGTCAAGCTATTTTTGTACCTGACGTCTGCATTCAGGCTACATCATCTGCCCACATTAATGAGTGGAGCTCTCTGAACCCCTTTTGGTTTACATCACTGCCTAATTCATGAATCATTGAGCTCAAATAAAATCTGTTAAATTTAATTTGTTTCATTTTTTAACAAATTCTATAAAAATTCACAACTTTTAGTCATTAAAGGATATTATTAAAAAAGAGAAAGGATAATCTACAACATGGGAGAAGTATCAGAAAATCACATATTTAATAAAGGTCTTGTTATGGAGTGAAAGTTATTGCCCACCCCCACCCCAAATTCCTATGTTGAAGCCCTAATCTCCAGTGTGGTGGTCTTTGGAAGCAGCCTTTGGGAGTTAATTAGGTTTAGATGAAGTCATCAGAGTGAAATCCTTTTGGTGGAATTAGTGTCCTTTTAAGAAAAGAAGGAGACCAGAGCCCTCTCTCTCTATCAGGTGAAGATACAGTGAGAAGATGGCTCTCTGTAAGCCAAGAAGAGGGTCCTCACTAGACACTGAATCTGTTGGCACCTTGATCTTGCACCTCCTAAACTCCAGAACTATGAAAACAAAGGTTTATTGTTTAAGCTGATTGGGATCTGTGGTATTTTGTTATAGCAAACTAACTAAGGCAGGTTTAGTATCCAGAATATATAAAGAACTCTTACAACTTAATGAAAAAAGTTTTTAAAAAACCCAATTGAAAAATATTTGGATATACATTTCTGCAATGAAAATATGCAAATAGCCAACAAGTATATGAAAAAATGTTGAACATCATTAATCAGTATGGAAATGCAAATCAAAACCATAATGAAGTACTACTTTACACCCAGTAGGGTGGTTTTACATTAATAATATTTTTGAAAGTAACAAATTTTGTGAAAATGTAGAGAAATCGGAATCCAATTGCTTATAGAAATGTAAATGGATTCAGCTCTGTGGAAAACAATTTGGCAGTTTCTCAAAAAGTTAAACATAGAATTACCTAGGTATTGTCTAGCAATTCCATTCCTCAGTATACCCAGAAGAACTGAAACAAGGACTCAAAGAAGCGTATGTACACACATGTTCATGGAAGCACTATTCACAATAGCCAAGAAGTGGAAACAGCTCAATGTCTCTAAAATTTATGAACAAACAAATTATGACATAATACATACATACAATGGGATATTACTCAGCCACAAAAGGAGTAGTACTGATATGTGCCATGACATAGACAAACCTCAAAAACATGCTAAGTGAATGAATCCAGACACAAAAGGTCACATACTGTATAATGCCATTTACAGAGCATGCCTGCGATAGGTAACTCTGTAGAGACACAACATGGATTGGTGATTGCCAGAGGCTGGAGTTGCGGTGGAATCGCAAGTAATTGCTTAATGTATGTAGAGTTTCCTTTCGGTGTGATGACGGTTTTTGGAACTAGATTGAGATGGTGGTTGCACAACATTGTACATGTACTAAATGCCTCTGAATTGTTCCCTTTAAAATTTTATATTAATTTTATGCTATGCGAATTTCACTTATATCCCCATCTCTCTGAAACCAAATCATGGGATCCAATCACTAATCTATATTTTAGCAAGAAATGATTAAAGAAATCAGGGGATGATTAATGGGTATACACTTGTGTATACCTGTGTAATTTTCTGAGAAAATGAATTTTCCAACCCTACAGACCAAAAATTCTTATAAAAATGATTGTGTTTGTTTACTCACAAGATGGATTCTTTCCTGTCTTTTTTCTTCTTTTCTCTTTTCTTTCTTTCTTTTCTCCCTTTCTTCCTTTCTTCCCTTTTCTCCTTCCTTCCTTCTCTCTTTTTTCTTTTTTTATTCATTCTTTGATTTCGGTGGGAATGGAGTTCTTTAGAACAGATGCTCTTGCAAAAGTCAGGTCTTTTGAAAGTGTAGTTTCCAGGACTAAAAAAGTCACAGAGATTAAACTCATTCAAAAAGTCTAGGGTTTACCAAGAAAGAAAGAAAGACAGCAATTGGAACATAAGTAGAGAAAGAGAAGAGTGAATTGTTGATCAAAGCCAGAAAATGAGACTGAGAGTTCAAAACACAAGTGCTTTCTGAGACTGATGAAATGACAAAGATGTAATACTTTAGCACACTGAATTGGTTTAAAATTCAAGAGCCAAGTTCAAAGGTGCAGGCAAGTTATACATGCATTGTCTATATTTTCAACATCTTCCCAGTATCTATGATATGAGATCGGACTTCTGTGAAGCCAGGTACAAAACCTTGAAAAGTTAATTAAATTCACCAATAAATGGAGAAGAATCACTAAAAAAGTATAGTTACCTAATACTTGCCAGAAATATTATCTTTGCTCTTGTCTAATTATTCAAAAAGAACTTTAAGAGTTTCACAAGAAACTGTGAAAAGGAAGAAATTTAGCCATAACACATTTTATTGTTATCAATTGACCTTATCCAAATAAAATAAGTCAAAATGAGAAATTTTGTCATTTCATTTATCCAAACATTCCTAAAACAAGATATTTCAATATTTCTCCAAAGTCTGCCAACTCTGTAACCAAATGATTCATTTTTTTTCAAAATTAAAACAGATATTCTCTTTTGATGAAAAGGGTTTTATGTCTCTACATTTATCAGTTTAAGAAATGGAACAGCAGTGGTTGCCTCCTGCTTAGGAACAATGAGGAAATTAGTGTATTTACAGTTCCTCCCACTTGGTCCACCCCCACACATGCTGGTTTCATGGACATCAAATGGGATTTTTTTCTAAAGCAATAATTGTTAAGTATTTTAGTTATATAAGTATTATTTTTAAGAATTATAATATTTATACTATGTATTGTATCATAGTTATATAAAGTTGATTCCATTTTTTAAACAAAAATTGTCTTCTGTAGATTCTTTCATATGCAAAATTCTAAGTTTTCTCTGAATACATTTTATTTTTTAATCACAACTTGAAGTGCTTATTTGTTTTGTTTTTTGTCCTCATGACAAATCAGTGGTAAGGAAGCTATGGAAACGTTTCATATCTGAGGTGTCTTTGCTTTGCATTCACACGTGTGCAACAACTTAGCCAGATTCCGATATTTAAAAATCAACACAGATTTCTCTCCAAAGCTATAGATTCTATTCTATTTTATTCTGGAATATGAATATAATGTTGCTGAATAGAAGTCTGAAAATAGCCTATTTTTTTTAATACTTGGGTCAAGTCTAGATGTTTGTGGGGTTTGGGGGTTTTATGCTTAAAATTAAGTGCTCGACAATATAACCTCCTGCCTGTTACCCCCACCTGTCTTGGATACCTACTCGATAATGTTTATCTACAAATTCCTTCAACACAGGAATTTTTTGTCCTGTTTTATCTTAGAAAATAGCCCTTTTATTATTATGTTCTTTGTTTAAGAAGCCCCAACTTTAGAAATTTAACATGCCATTATTTGTCTTCCTGAGGCCCTTGCCTAGTTCTGATGCCATGTTTAATCCTGTGTTCAGATTGTCTGTACATGTGAATTCCTCCATTAGCTCATATTGTTTAGTCTACATTTTAACACACTTTTATCTCTTATTTCATTGCATTCACATTTTATTTTTTTTCCTCTAAACAGTAAAATAGTTCTTGTTTACAATGGTATTATTTCCTCACATCTAGTCAGTGAAGGAGAAAAAGATGTGGAAACTCATATTCTTTTAAAAATGCCCTGTCCCAGAGTGGCAATCATTGAATTCTTTAACGTTTTATTCAAAAAGTTAGTCCCATAATCACACCTGGAAATGGGGGTGGTGCGAGGGGCTGATAAATGTGAGCTCTGCCAGGGCAACCCCTTTCTGAGTACAGCTGAGCATTGAACAACACGGGTTTGAACCGCACGGGTTCGCTTACACACAGACTCTTTTCAGCAAACATGGATTGAAAATGCAGTATTCAGGGGATGCAACCCTGTATATGGAGGGACTTTTCGTCCATGAGAGTTTCACAGGGCCTACTGTGGGGCTGGAGTACACACACATTTTGATATAAACAGGGGTCCTGGAATCAATCCTCTGTGGACACCGATTGACAAATGTATGTCTCTGTAGAATGGAATGAGAGAGCACGTGTTGACGGACTGCCGCCATCTGTCATATTCTGTCCCTCCGACCACTAACTACCAGTGAAGGTCCTTCTCACATACAGTACATGCTTACCCTGCCCAAAGAAGACAACCCAAAGCTCCATTTAGTGCATGCACCTTTCCCAGGGTTTGGGCTGTCTGGGTGAGGTGCAGTCCTTTCTTTCAGGTCTGGACGTGACTGTTTGTGGTCTTGATGAGTCACCTTCTTCCCCACTCTAGCAGCAGAAAGAAAACAAGTGCAATAAAAAGTCCCATTCAGAAAAGGGAAGGACAAGAAACATAAGTAATATGTGCCCATAGTGCAGATAAATACCAGCTGGACTGGTTTCATGAAGAGCCCTTCCCTAGCAATGGGGAAATGAGGGAGTTCCTTGTTTAGCTGCTGGTTCTATTTCCTGGGGACCACTACCTTGTCCAGGGTGCTCCATGTCCTTGGCCCTGCCTTCTGGGTTATGCCTCTCTGTTTCTCCTCTAGCCCTCTCTATGGTGGTCACTGGGGGTATGCACTCCATGGAGCATACACTCTTCCTTCCTTGTGCCAACTATTCGGAAATTGTTTCTCAGTCCAATCCCACCCTTCAATCTCCTGCTTCTGATACTGATGCTGGAACTATGCGAACCATATTTCTGTTATGCCAGCTGGGTCCCTGTAAGCCATTGCCAACAGAGACCCTAAAGAGAAGCTGCTAGGCAAAAGGGAAGAGAAGAGACTTGCTCTTTCCCACCTGCACCCCAGCAATGGTGCTTCATTGCAGCTGTGGTAGTTCCTTCCTGCACACCATCTGAGTCCATTTGGGATTTACCTAACACCATGAACTGGCCAGGTTGCACCTCCCTCGGAGACACAAACACTAGCCTAGAAGCTCCTCAGGCTCACAGGTCTGAGTTTTACAGCTCAATAGATCGTGTTTACAAAACTTCTGAGATTTAAAAACTTCAAACTCTCCCTTTAATCTCCCATCTTTAGGAACAGTAGCTGCTTCCAGAAGTGACTATCTCTGCAACACCATAGTCTTGCTCTCTTTTTAGCCTTTTTAGTGAGCTACTTAACAACTTCATATCTGGTTAATGATTCTTTACATTATACTTTTTGTAGTGAAATAACTCTTGTGATTTTCATCTCCTGTCTGGATCCTAGCTGATATAGACAATGTATACCCGAGGGGGTATACACCTTTGGGAATTAAAACCTCTAAAATGGGGTTTGTGGATATTTGCTGGGTTATTTCTCTGGGTTTGAACACAACACTGTCTCCTTGACAATGGGTAATGAGATCCTCTCTAATCCAAATTTCACCTGTGTTTCGCTGTAATAATGTACAACTAAAGCCTTGGGTAATTGATGGTCTGCTGTTCTTGACCCCTGGCAGTTGTCATGATCACAACATTGTGGTATGGGGTGGATACTGCTGATTGCTCTGGAACATGGACAGAAAGAAATTAAAAAGCTCAGGTCATTAAATTGTCAGCTGATGTCACAGAGAACCAGAGTTCTTCTTCTAAGGAAACCTTAAATGTTCTCTAATTTCTTATAGCCACAGACATATTTTTCACTGAAAATCAAAACCAAAATTCAGTCATGTGGGTTATAGAATTACACAGTGAGGATGAATTCACAGCCTCACCAGTATTTCATGTAGAAATTAGAGCATTTCTGAAACTTGGAACAGCAACTTTTGGTTGGATTCATGTGAAGCTAAAAATCTTGGAATTCCAAGTCACTCTGAGTTTCCTTTGCAGATAAAATCAGCTCTCCCCTCCCAAGTCTGAGAACACTAGCTCTCTATTTCTTGAAAATCCTGTAATAAATTCACATAAGTTAGTTGTTTTATTCAGGGATATCGATTTTCTTCCACGATCCTACCCTAACCACCCTGTGTTGCTACTGGACCTACAACCAGGACCAGATATTAGCATGTGCCAGAGGTCAAGGACAAGGTCTGATCTGGTAGGAAGTAATTTGTTCATCCAAAGAACTGCAATATATTATTAATTTAAGTGAGTAGAAACCTGAGGAATATGTATCTAATGCATTCAAAGGGCGTTAGACTGAAGGAACAGAATAGCACAACAAATCAAGTCTATATTGTTGGTGTGTGTGCACTTACTAGAGACTCTGAAAATAGTTCCAGAATTTTAATTGGATAGTTGACTGAAACTGGGCTTAATGATGACTGATAATTAATGAAGCTAAAATGTCAAAACTTCCTTTACAAACATAGAGGAAAAACACCTTATGAAACATGGGAGAGGATTGATCAGATACGTTCTCTACTTCATTCCCCAAGACAGCCCAGAGACCATTCCTTTCACCAAGGCATTGAAAAATACGTTAGAGATGGGATCATCAATACAGCCGGAAAGCTTTATGGTGCTGGCCTGTCCTGGCCAGGTGTGATAACATCAGAAGCCACCAGCGAACTTCCTCATTTCAGTGGGAATGATAAGATCTCAGAGTACAGATCGCAGATGACAATGTTGTAAAGAAAATGTCTGATGCATTTATCTTAAAGATCAGCATAGTGTGAAGAGCTATCAGAATGTTTTGAACTGCAGGGTCTCTGGCAGTAGCCACTTTTATAGCAGTGACCCTAGGAATGAAATAGGTAGGTATTTCCTGATGTAACAGGGAAAACTCTGGTCTGATATCTGGGAACATATATCAAGTCACTACAACAGAAAGTTACACCTTCTCACCCTATTTTTCAAAGCTAAGCCACTCTATAGACCACAGCCTCTTGACTGGAGGAGAGGTCGATGCCCCTGTCCTTGCAGCTATGTCATTGTAAATCATCCTCCAAGACTTCCTCTAAGGAGCCTGTGACTCACTTGAGTGAGTGTGCCCAGGAGAAAAGGAATATGTAGATCTTTTGGAAACCACTGGACACTGGTTCTATGTCACTAATCCCTGGCTACTGGGCCCTGGGCAGTATGGTCCACAAGTTAAAATGGGGCTTGTGGTACAGTTTTGATCCGAATCCAATTGAGAGTGAGCCTAGTAGGTCTGCAGATCCCTCTGTGGTTCTTTCTCCAGTTTCTTAATGTATATTGAGAGTACTCATTCTCAGAACATGGCAGAATGGCCAAATTATATTGCATATTTCTACATTAGACACATTGTTCTCTTCAACAATCTATTTGCCTCAGGAACAATGAAGCCTTCTCATCTATTTGCATCCAATCCATTCAAAATCCCACTAACCACATTGGAAATTACCACTTATGCCTAAACAAAGTTATTAAACTTTTTTTTGCTTCCTCACCTCATGGGGCTTCATTAATAGGTACCATCACAGGGTTATCTAAAAGAAATAGGTCATAGTAAGAAGGCAGTCCTTTAATCTGACCTGCCTTCCAAGTTATAGTAGGCAAATATTTTACCTCTTTATTATAACAGGCCTCCAAACCTAGCATCCATGATTGTTTTCTCCTTTCCCAGGACAAGGTATGAAGAATGGTGACTTTGACTGGGGTAGAGACCCTGTTACCTGGGGCTCCTGGCTATTCTCTCATTGCCTGGATCGGAAGCTGGGAAAAAGTATAGTATCCAAAGGCTGGAGAAAGCTGTAGACTATGGAAGTATAGGACCGCTAGAACTGGAGGCTACGCCATGGAGGAAGAGCATGCCCTGCAGCAGCCCAATGCACGAGCTACTCTCGAACCACAAAGAGAAAACCCTTCTCTCCTTCAGTGTTCCTCTTGAACTTTCCACTGCAAGGCTTGACATCGTACCGCTGGCAGGAAGAAATATTTTCAGGAGCCCTCTCTATTTTGACAAAGCAGACAAAAAGCATGGATTTGTAGTTTAAAGACAATAAATTAATAATTGTTACAGCTGATATTAACACACAATTTCTGTTCATACAACACTAGCAAATGCTAGGCACATGGTAACATTCAGATAGGAAGGGAACAGGAAAATGTAATTCTGGCTGGGCAGTCATGTCTCAGTAAATGCCCTGCCAATCCAAACGTGGGATTTTGTCACAGTCAACCATTTCTGCTACATTTCATGCTATCCATACATTCATCAGTTTGGGTGTTAGTTGAGAGGAACCTAAGATTTAGAAGTCCTTAGTTATGATCATTCTATAGTAATCTTTGTTAAACCCACTGCGGGGCCGTTTTGATGATATTAAAGAGCATCCAAATCCCATAGGTATTAATTTTCTACATTAGTATGAGACAGTCATATTGCTGAGAAGTTGAGTCAGAGTAAAATCAGATAATCTCTGGCCTTTCTGCTTTGAGGGTGGTATATATAGTTCCGCATATAGTAAACCTTGCTGCTTTTACTCTATGGTTATAAAAGTTGTTCCCACTAAATTATTTTCTGGATCCACAAGATTTCTCCTTGACACTAGATTTCCTCAACACATCATCCTTGACCACAGTTCTTGTACCTCCAAACTAGGATATTAATTATTTTTCTGAACTCTCTATGCTTACTTCCTACATAATATACTCCTTCTTCAAAGGAGGAATTGTATTTCTCATAAAATTTTTGGTTCTGTATTTCCTTACGTTTGACCATTTATTCAGATTCTTAGGAGTGTGCTGTTTTTAATCACATTTTCTTATTGTTAGGAATTATTTACTTTTTCAACTAAGTTAATTCAATAAAAACCTGATTATGGAAGGGACATGTATTAATTGTAGTTAAATTTGTATAAGGAAAAACAGTAATCCTCAGTGATCTCATAATTCAGAAGCATCTTTCCCGTTAATGTTTGCAGGCATGTCTTTAGAGTTCCTTTCTCCTGTGCAAATATAACATAGTTTAATTTATATTATAAATGAAACATATGCTTTTAAAAGTAGAATATAATATGAAACAAATGCTTGTGAACATAATTTGTAATGTTTGCATGGAATTTACTGATATTAGCATACCATGTTTGAAGTAGCCATTCTACTGCTTTTGGGATTTGTATTGGATCTGATTTTTTTCCTATTATAGCTAACATTGTAACAGACATGTTTGCAAATAAGGCAGAAAACAATATTTCCCCAAAATTGAAATTATCTAAAAGCAGATTTATAAAGGTCAAAAATGAAAACTTCAAATTATGGAATGTTAGACCTTGTTATATATTAATAATTGTTTTCTGAAGTAATTTTTAATCTTAGATTTCCTCAATTATAAGAATGTCCTTTCGATGAAATCATCACCAGCACCAAAGCATGTTTTTAATGTCCACCTTCTTGGAAGAATATTGTCAACTTTTTGATATCTTTTGTGCCCAATATATTCTAAACACCTTGTTTTAGAACTTTCTATCATGTGACAACGTAACTGTCAATGAAAGTCCAACTCTGGTCCTTTAATTGGGGAATTCCCTCATATCTGTTCTCCATATTCTGGCTGGTATGCTCATTTTCTTACAAAAAGTAACCAGGAAAATAAAGCTAATACTTCTGATATCAGGTGTTACTTGTTTTGTTTCCTCACATGTAAGCAATTTTCTGACATTTTTGATAATGCTGACACTTCTTATATGAAATCCCATATAACAATAAAAGAGCTAGCTAAGTCCTGAAAAATTGTAGGATGCATGGTAATGGGATTAAATCTGTTGAGTGCCTATTTGCCAAGAATTTTGCAGAAATTATCATATTTAAGTTTTAAAGCAATTTTGAAACACTATTAGTTAGAAGACAGTATATATTGCTTTGATGCAGACACCAAAATTCAATGGTCATCAACTTTCTTTCCCTACCTTGACAGTTGGCTCATATTTCTCATTTTTCCCACCAGCAACATCTCTGGTAACTCTCAGTGATTCTTAGCCAGAAAATGACACCACGTTTTTTAGGTAATAGGCTCTTCTTCATAATATCCACCTCCCACCAAAAACAAATAAACAAACAAAACCTAAAAACAAAAACAAAACTCTTACAGTTCTGTCAGTTGGCTGGGCAGATCCTCTGTTGGTTTCTGCCGTGCTCACTCATGCAGCTGCTGGAAGGTCAGTTGGAAGAACGACCTCACTCGCACATCTGCTGAGCCTGGGTTTCTTCTTCACGAGACCTTTCATATGTCAATAGGCCAGAGATGAAGATCTTAGGTCTTAAGACCTTGGTATTTCAAGAAACTGAGATCTGAATATGTAAGACCATTTAAGGTCTAGTCTCAAGTTTCATAATATCACTTCTGTTAAACTGTGGTGGTCAAAATAAGTCATAAAAGCCAGCCCACATCCAAGGCGTAGGGAAACAGATTCCATCTCTGGATTGAAGGAGTGGCAAATTCACAATGCAAAGGCATGCATACCAAATTGGAAAGAATTTGAGATCAAATTTTGAAATATACCTTAAACCCTCTCTAAGTAGAATTATTTATTAAATACATTCCTCCTTCATGAAAAATTCACTCACTCCAAGGACCCTAAAACTTTTATTAAATTATGGCATCAGACTCAAAATCAGTACCTCATAATCTGAGTCTAATCCATATACACATGAAGCTTTGTGAGTACAGGTCCTCTTAATCCAGAGACCTGTGCATTAGAAAAACAAGCTATCTACCCCATCTCTCTATACAACACACAACAGTGGGACAGGGTCAAGATAATCATGAGACTCCCATTCAAAAGGGGGAAAAGTGGGAGTACACAGAAATAACTAATTCATAGCAATTCTGAAATTCAGCCAGGCATGCATTGCCAGTTGCCCGAAACTTGAAAGTAGGGTATAGTCTTAAGAAGACCTATTTTTGTTCCTTGTGTTTTTCTAAACCCTTAGTGTAAATGGCTCTTGATTCTGCTCTCTTAAATTTTGGTTCTACTTTCTAACTCAGTTTAAAAAGAAAAATGAAAAATGGTCTAAATTGATAGCTGCACTGTTTTCTTAGCCTGCTTTCTAACCATATGTATTTAGTGAAAAGAGGTCTTTTTTTTTCATTATAAATTCTCTCAGATTTTTAAATCTAAACTGACATTGTTTCTACTAATGCAACTCTCTTTCAAAGTATGTGGGTTTCCTGGGAATCTGAGTGATGGTTCCTCCATTCCTCCATAAACACAGCTATAACTGTTTTGGAAACAGTCAACTCTCTACTTTCAGTCACGTGTGCAGTTGCTGTGGGATGGCATGCTATGGGCCTGTTCTTACAAAGCCGTCTTTTATTTTTTCTTTCTTTTTTAGCTGTAAAGGTCTAATGAGCATTTCTTACTCTTTCAGGGATCTTAAAAAATAGTTGTCTGCTACTTTCTATTTATTTATTAATTTTTTACCTCTGGGCTATTTCTTACTTTGGGAATATTTTCTGAAAAACCGGAGAAGAGAAACAGTTGTATTTCCAACTTAATAGATCCTGGAGCTTTTGGGGGTTTTGTCCCCCATATTTCAGAAATAGAGAAGAGATTTAGAAAACTAAACAGTTTCTTCATAAGTTCATTTCTGTTCCACATGTGCATATGCAGCCAAAAAAAAAAAAAAAAACCTGCCATTTTTAGTGTATTGTCTGGAAATATTTTTAGCTCTTTTCACACATCAATTAAATGCATATTCCATCTATTAAGCTACCAGACAAGACAACTTGCCAGTTGTTGTGCTACACTGGTGGCCTCTTCTTAAGTCTCTAACAGTCTCCTCACCATTCTTCCCTCCTTTACCTACCTCCTGGTCCTTAGCCAGTGCCACATTTTAGGTTTCTGTTAAGACAGAACCCCATTTTCTGGTTCCAATTACTGTAACAGTACATAAAAACCACTTCAAGATGCAGTGGTTTAAGACCACAACCACCATTTGTGTCTTCACAAGGTTGCATTCAGTCTTGGGCTCACCTGGGTTCTTATCTCTGCCTCACTGGGCTCACCCACCCATTCGCATCGTTACCTGGAACGTCCGGAACGGCCTCATTCATAAATCTACTGTCTCTATGGTGTACTGGAATGGCTTGGATCTAACTGGGCTTCTCTTTATTCTTTTGCCTTTTTATTTTCCAGGGCCTGTCTCTTCCTGTGGCCTCTCCTCCTCAAGGGCACTAGCCTAGATACCTTTAAACGGGATTTCAGAGCAGCAAGAGGCCAAAATAGAAGGTGCAATGCCTCTTAAGGCCAAGTGTTACGACTTTCTCCAGGAAGCTCTTGCATTATGCTCATCTAAATAAGTGATAAGGTCAGCCTAGGCTCCGTATAGAAGAAACCACACAAGGGGATAAATTTAGGACCGTGGGATTCATTGGTGCCAGTTTTGTAACAATCCATTGTATTGCCCTAGAGGAAAGGTGTTGCTGTCGGATGTCATGCTATGATCCTGTCCTTACAAAGCCTTCTTTTATATTTTAGTTCTTTAGGAACTAAAAATTATTTTATAGTTCTTTAGGAAGCATATATAGTTTTAAATGTCCTAAGCACTTATAGAATATTTGTGGAGAAATACAGCATGATAATTAGAGTCACAGGCTTTAGAGATGGAAGACCTGGATTCCAATTTGGGTTGGCTATTTGCTTGCTGCATGAGTTGGAGTATTGCTCTTTAAGTCTCAAATTCTTATTTGCACAATGGAATGGGGAAGGTAATAACAGACACCAACCTCACAGATTAAAGGAAAAAGTCGGTAGGATAGTTTCTGGTATGTAGTAACCTTCACTAGCTGTGCTTGTATAACATTATGCATGAAACTGGAGGTAGATGAGAAAGAGCAAAAACACGATTCCAGATGAATGTTTAAACGTTCTGATAAATGCATTTTCAGGATTCTGTGGAAGCTCAGAAATGAAGCATGCTAACAAGATTGAGAAAATGACTCTAAAAGGATGAGTAGGAATGGTTGGAAAAATAAATGTTTCCATGGATTTCAGAAAGAAAACCAAGCATGTGGAAAGGCAACACAATGGAAACTGAGGCAGGAAGGTCATGGTCCACCATCAGGGGAGGATCAGAAAGGAAGGCAAGGGACAAAGGTATATTGTGCTTGAGGGGAATTTATGGGGAGCAATGGATGTATTTTATGTAGCTCGATGCCATGCATAGATTTGTGTTTTACAAAAACACTGTCAACACAGTTACAGGAGTTTTTAAAGACCCCTCAGAGAGAGAATCTCTACACCCTGGCAACTGGTTGGATGGTGCTGGTTGCAACTGAGAACAAAGACTTGGCGTTTTAATGTATAATAAAAGATTTTTTATATAGATACTATTCCTTAGTAACATAGCTGCTGCATAAAATGAGGTATATGTATACACTCATGAATATGAAAGAGTTGTCTAAAATGTACTACTGGCCCACAACCATTTATATAAAATTCTTAAAATCTATGAAAATCAGGAAAAAAATAAAAGCTTTCCTTTCTTCCTGTTTTTTTTTTTTTTTTTTTTGGTGGGGGTGGGGAGGAATGGAAGAAGTTCACCCTACCTGAACTCATTTGTAGCAAAAATTGACTGGAACTGATGTGCAGTATTTATCATTTTAAGTTTTCCCATTTAGGTAATATTCATATATGTTTGTTTTATTTTTTAACACAAGGACATACATTATTATAAAATCCTATATATACTATATTACTACTCTTTTTTATTTTATAAATTTAGGGGCTACAAGTGAAGTTTTGTTGCATAGATATATTGTGCAATGGTGACCACTTTTAATTCAAACACATATTTGTGAATTTTGAAATACTTCTTGTCCTAGGAGTTTCATATAAAAGACTGTTTCGCTGTGCTCTATGTAAGAATTTATTTTTTTATTTTTATTTCAGAATTCTGTGGGGGTACACACATTTTGGTTGCATAATTTGCTTTTGTACAATCTGAATGACAGTTTTAAGTGTGCCCTTCACCCAGTTAATTATAAGAATTTAATAACATTACTATCCAAGTCAGAGCAAGGGATGAGATCAAAATATCTAATTAAATGCACTTCAATCAGAGAAAAAGAGTTATATATCTATACTTTACAATCTAGCACCAGATTATTGTTAACTTTTAATTTGGTTGACAACACCAAATTCTGCTTAACCTTGTTATAATCAATCATGACTCTGATGAAGCAGTTTGAATAAACAAGTCTGTTATGACTGTCATATCTTGTTAAAGGAAGATAAAAACAGAGAGTTGGGGATACCACTGCAATATGGTCGGGAGATTGTAAAAGCAAGTGCTAACTAGAAACAAGAACAGCCCACAACATTGTGCTTGAACCATCTGCTTACAAACTGGCAGTCTCCGGCTTGCAAGCTTGATATTTTATTAATTAAAGGATCCCTATGTATTTTCATATAATTTTAAATTGTTAAAAAATGGTATTAATATAAGAAAGTATCTTAAATGATTGTGTGGAGTTGCTGACTCCTCCCAAATTTAAAAGGTTTCAGGAGGATGGACCAGAATTACCTTCAATTTATTTTATATTTTCCATCGCTCCTAGCATAGTGTTGCTTACATGCTTGGCACCAGCAACCCCCTGATGAATGTATTAATCCTCAGGAGCCCTCTTCTCTGCTTCACAAGGATGTTTAAGGTTAGGTTATGCAAAGGCTACTAATAATGTATGTTCACATTATTCATCTCTTAGCCATGACCATGTGATCAAACCATTGTCCACATTTTCTGAGGCCACATGAAACACGAAGCGTAACGCACGGTATACATGGCTCCCTCTCTGCTTGTTTCATGACTTCCCCAGTTTCCCAATCAACATGGCCTATACTGAGTCCCATAACATACTGTGATTTTATTCAATCAAATAAAGACTTTCTTTCATTATCTAGAATGAGTTATACATCTCTTTCACAGACAGGTGAAATATGGCACAGTAGTTGGGTATTATATTTTTGGAGGCCACTAGGATCTGAGAATGTCCTTATGTAACTTTCTCATATGAGTGATAACTTGGCTAGTGAGAAGATTTTTGAGACATATCATTTTCCTCTCAAAATTCACAAATGCTTAATTGCTTTCCTGACAGTGATGTTATAGATAAGTCTAATGCCACCATAATTTTTGTTCCGTGTGGTATTAATTTTTCTGTGCCTGGTGCTTAAAGAATTCATTATTTCACTTTGAAGGTCATGATTTTCACAAGGATATATCTGTTTTAGCATTTGTTGAGGTGTTAGGTGAAAGAGTAGACTCAAGATACACATTTTTTAAGAAGTCTCCATGGTCCAATAGTTTGGTAAGTGGAATATCTGTATCATCCTTGAGGAATCACCAGGCACACTAGTATATCGCAAATCCGACAAGGATTGTAGTCAAGAAGGGATGTTGAATTCTCCTTCATCCAAAGCTTTCCAAACTCATCTGAATGTTCAAACACTTGCTTCCTGTCATTGCTAGCCACGTCCATGTGCAAACCAAGCTTTTAGGAATTTTGTAAATTAAATATTGGGACCTTCTAAGTAGTTTTTTCTGGTAACTAGTAAGCCTTTTCAGTATGTATATTCTTACATTATTTTTCAGTCTAGGAAAGCTTTGTTCTATTGCATTATTGATTATTTCTTCTATTTCCGTTTTTCCTATCTCTTTAGAAACATCTGATATATATTTTCTCTCCTTTATTTACAACATCATTTTATATTCATATGTTTTCATAACTTTCTGAGAAAGTTTATTCCTCAAATCATTTGATTCAGTCAAATTTGCTGGTTTTAGAAAACAAAAACCAACTTTTACAGAAGTAAGCAGAAAATGCATTTGCCGATGGCATAATCGAATACTAAAATCACCCCTAAAGGAGTGAGTGGGTTTAGCACTAGACTCCAAGATTTGGCAGGACCAGATGGTAGCAAGGCGCAGGCAAGAGCATCACCAGGGACTTCTACTTTGGACACTATGTGGGCAGCACCACTCCTGAAACTCACCTGTGTCACTCTTGCCACCACTAATGGACACTTGGCAGTGTCCTTGGAGCTCTGTTCTCTAGAATCCTTGCTGCTGCACTGCTGAATGCTGAATCTACTAGACATTTCTCTAAATTTCCCTTACTTTTCTGTGTCTCAAGATTCAAATCCCTGTGCTGTGCTATCTACTTGGCCAACCTTAGGCCACATTACTGCACTGCTTTCCAGAAAGAAAAAGGGGCAAATATGCACGCTTCTCCAGCCTTTTCATAGGAACAAATGCTTTGCCTCCTGTTTTTTTGAGATGCTCTCATATTTAAACAGTGCTTTTTGGTTAGACACCAAATGCACACAACAAATGTCCACTACCTCAAGAGTCTGCTCTTTGAATTAGCCTTTTTCTTTGTTTAATGGGTATTTTTATAATTATGTTGATGCATATTTAATTTTAGAAATTCTTCCTTTATGCTATCCAGCTTCTTTGTTTTAAATTTCTACTTGCCTCCCAATTAACATTTTACTTCACACTGTTATTCTATCTTATCTCATTTTATACAATCCATGCTCCATAAATTTGGCTAAGATAATAGCAGATGCTGTTTAAAGTTTACTTCTCTTCCTTACAGTGAATCTGTTGAAAAAATATGTCCTTCTGCCTTTGTTATGTTTTGTTTCTTTGACATAATCAGTTTCCTTGGCTTTAATACTATTTTTCCTCCTCTTTCCATTTAAAATGAGACAACTGTAAGTATTAGTGTTTATTCCTAAAAGGAAGTGAGGATAATTGTCTTTCACCGGTCATATTTACATTTAGATGTCTTCTCTTGAATTTGTAGCTGGAGGGTTGATACAACACAGGTGCAAAGGGCCAGGGTCATGGGGAATTCAGTAGAGGAAATTCATGACCCTGCTAGGCACTAAATCTCATGAGGCTTATCTGCTTTCTTGCTACTGTTCACCTTCCGTGTCAGGGAATGACATTCACTTTTTATGAAGAAACTCTTGTCATCTCTCCACCCTTGTCACCAACTTAGTTGGGGGATTCCTCCCCATGCCACCACCTGTCTCAACAGGGAAGAATACTCTCATGCCCCCAATGATGCCACATGGGACCACTCCATGGTGTGACTTCTTGAATCCAGGGTCTCCTGGATTATTTTTATGAATTTTTCTAACCCCATTTCTGACACACACAACTGACATATAAATAAGGACATCTTACTTTTTCTCCTTCATGAGCCATGGCTGGTGTTTCCTTCTAAGCGCAGCCACCACTCCGTGGGCATCCAAGGTACAATCCCTTCAAATCTGCTGACCTTGGTCTAAGTGCTGCAGCCTGCTCGGGGAGCATATTTCTACTGCAGGAAAATGCTCTGGTCCATACCCACCAACCTTATAGCTCTTCTGCCCACTGGATTGAAATGGCACATTCTCCAGATGCCTCCACCTCCTCTCTCTATCCCAAATGTTAGGGGCCTCATGGAATCTAGGATTGTTTTAAGTTACTTCCTGCAGGACTAAGTTGCCTTTACAGAAAGTAAGTATTAGTCCTTCCCTTCTTCAAAGGTGGTGGTTGTGAGCAGGGATCCTTATGTTCAAATTCTCTTTGTTGATGTTGCAGGAATGGAAGGAAGGGGAGTCATATACTTCCAAGCTTTCCCTAAGTCTGTATTTGTTCCCTGATTTTATCAGTTTTATATATATTTTTATTTTTTTAAATTTTTCTGTATCTCATCCAATTTTTGTACTAATGAAACAAAGTACTTTCTTAGTGATGTACTTCATTATAATTCAAAGTAATTCACTGGGTTGACTTACGTCTGCTCTTACAGCCCAGTCTGATTTTTGAAGCAACCTATATCCCTGTGTGTTCCTTTGGAGGCTTTCTGGATGTCCTTCTCGCTTCCCGATGAATGGACTAAACATATGAGTGACAAAGACAAAGTCAGGCCAAGCTACCAGAGCCCTTCTTCCAAACATTGTCTTTTCATACATCACTATTACTACCCTTCTTCATTTCACTTCTTGAGTGATTAATGAAATGATAACTTTGGGTTATTAACAGCATTGGGTGCAGTATGATAGAGTTTTCTAAAAATCTTCCTAATGTAAATGTAATTGTCTCATCATGAAACAAAATGTTAATGACTTCATGATTTTCCTTACTGAGCTTTCTTTTATTAGTGTATATAGCTTCTAGCAGCACTAATTTGTTTGAGAGCTCTATAGTTTCTAGATTCTGTTCCATGTGTTAACATTCGTCTGACTTTTACTGTGATTTCTTAACAGATCATGCCTCTAGTGAATTCATTACCTTTTTTGAAGTAACTTGGTACAAAATAAAAACCAGGTTCTTATATCGAAACTGTTGTCATATTGTCTAGATTGTATATAAAGGATAGGGGTTGGTTGGTTTTGGATTGCACAAAATCTTTCTCCGTGCAAAAATTACTTTAAAAAATAAACATTTTTTTTCTTTTTTTCTTTTTTTTTTTTTTTTAGTTCGGATAGAGCACAATAATGATGATGAGAAACCAAATTCAGTAGTTGCTTTTTGCTGCAAAATGGGGTCAATTTCAGTGATTCAATATTTTGGCCTAATCACTCTTAATATAATTATACAATGATCAGGTCCCATTTATTTATTTTTGTTGCTGCTGTGATTGCTTTGGGGTCTTCTTCATAAATTCGTTGCCTAGGCCAGTGTCTAAAAGAGTCTTCCCTACATTTCCTTCTAGGATGGATTCTTAAAGTTTCATGGCTTATGTTTAAGTCTGGTATCCATCATGAGTTGATTTTTGTACGAGGTGAGAGGTGGGGTTCCAGTTTCAATCTTCTGCATGTAGTTATCCAGTTTCCCCCATATCATTTATTGAAAAAAGATTCTTTTCTCCAGTGTATATTTTTGTCTCCTTTTTCAATGATTAGGTGACAATATGTGGATGACTTCATTTCTGGGTTCTCGGTCCTGTTCCTATATCTCAGTTCTTGTGCCAATGCCATGCTATTTTGGTTACTATAGCCTTGTAGTAAAGCTTGAAGTCTGGAGACTGATAACTCCCAGTTTGTTCTTTTTGCTTAAGATTGCTCAAATTAAAAAGCTTCTGCACAGTCAAGGAAACTAGCAGGAGAGTGCATAGACAACCTACAGAATGGGAGAAAATATTTGCTTTCTGCATATCTGACAAAGGGCTGATAACAAGAATCTATAGAGAACTCATAAATGATCAGCAAGAAAAAAATCAAACAATCCCATCAATAAATGAGCAAAGGACATGAACAGAAACTTTTCAAAAGAAGACAGAATAATGGCCTGCAAAAATATAAAAAATGCTCAACATCTCTCATATTAGGGAAATACAAATCAAAACCACAATGAGATATCACCTGGCTCCAGTGAGAATGGCCTTTATCAAAAACTCCCAAAACAACAAATGCTGGCAAGGATGTGGAGAGATAGGAACACTCTTACACTGCTGGAGGGACTGCAGACTAGTACAAACCCTGTGGACAATAATTTGGAGATACTTCAAAGAGCTGAAATAGAAATACCATTTGATCCAGCAATCCCGTTACTAGGCATCTACCCAAAGGAACAAAAGACATTCTATAATAAAGATATCTGCACTTGAATATTTATGGCAGCACAATTCACTATTGCAAGGATGTGGAAACAACCAAGTGTCCTTCAATCCATGAGTAGATTAATAAATATGGTACATGTATACTGTGGAATACTACTCAACTACAAAAAACGATGGTGATCTAGCACCTCTTATATTATCCTGGGTAGAGCTTGAACCCAACCTTCAAAGTGAGGTATCACAAGAATGAAAAAATAAGCACCACATGTACTTGCCATCAAATTGGTACTAACTGATCAACACTAAGGTGCTCACACGGTAGTAATATTCATTGGGTGTTGGGGGGGTGGGGGTGGATAAACTCACAACTAACGGATATGGTGAGCATCGTATGGGGGAAAGGCACATCTCTAGCCCTGGCTTGTGTGAGGCAAAGTCATAACTTGTAACCAAAATGTTTTTACCCCCATAATATCTTGAAATAAAATATATGTGTGTGTATATATATATATATATATATATATATATATAGTGCAATGGGATATCAGTTCAGCATCTGCTTACATTTTGGAAAAACACAAGATGTTCTTATTCTGATAGCCTCTTATCCATGAGAACCAAAGTATCATTTCCACTTTGGCAGAAGCCTTCTTCTATAAATAGAAGTATCCAGAATTAATCTTTTAAAAAATATACTTTTAATTTTTGGTCACATTTGGAAGAATGTAAAGAAATATCACGACTTGGGAAGGCAGTGTAAGAAATGCTCCAATTTTTTGACTTTAAGGAAAAATAAGTGCATGCTGGCTGATTATTACTGTTAATCTTAAAATTGGCTTGGTAAATTAACATGAAGTTTATTGTTAATCTCAGACAAGTCTCCCTAGACTCTGTGGACTGTATCTTGTATTTTCAGTGAGAAAGAGCCTGGAACACAACACTAAAGAGACAGAACCATGAGCAGCCACAGCTGACAGGCTGCCCCACGTCAGACAGCTCTGGTGCAACTCAAATGCAGTCCGTGCCTGTCCCACTTTCTGCAATGTGCCCAAACTAAGGTTGTGGTGTCCGAACGTACACAAATAATTGAGGCTTATCTCACCTTCTCTTTGCAGAAAAATGAAAATTTTAACGTATTTGGGAAAATATATTTGCTCTTCTACATTACCAGATCCTTTCAGATAGAGAATAGATAGGAGCATATATTCATCACCTTACAAACCAAAGGCATTTAAAGTACACATAAGAACTTAAGAACATAGATAAAATACTTAAGTATCAAAAGTTGGGGTTAATGGAGTACTACTCAGCCATGAGAAACTGGTGATATAGCACCTCTTGTATTATCCTGGATGGAGCTGGAGCCCATTCTACTAAGTGAAGTATCCTAAGAATGGAAAAATAAGCACCACGTGTACTCACCATCAAATTCGTTTTAACTGATCAACACATAAGTGCACATATAGGAATAACATTCATTGGGGGTCGGGCAGATGGGAGGGGGGAGGAGGGGATGAGTATATACATACATAATGAGTGCGATGCACACCGTCTGGGGGATGGACTCGCCTGAAGCTCTGACTCGGGGGTGGGGGGCAAGGGCAATATATGTAACCTAAACATTTGTACCCCCATAATACGCTGAAATAAAAAAAGTTGGGGTTAATTATTAAATATAGAAAAATCACCAAAATCATTGCTAAAATATTGATTGAAAAATCGAGGTTGAAAATACCCTTGGGGTTGACCATAATTATTAAGTTTGGCATACCCTTGGATATATAAACATGAGTTAGATGTGAAAAAGGGGGAAGAAAACAGGAAATTGCGGGAGTGGACTTCTGATATAGAGATGGAGAGGTGTCAAGGGAAGGCTGTAAATAGCAAACTGATCATCTGAAAGAGAAGAGAGAGCCTACCCTAAGCATTTTCACTTGTTCCAACAATAAGTCTGCGACCTAACATATCCCCAGAAGAGTGGGTTACTCATATGGTACTTTTCCATACATATAAACATATACATAGTTATATCAACAAATATTTAATTTTTTGTAAATCTCATGACTGTGGGTGATATTATTGGTAATAGTACAAAAGCACAGATGAACTAAATATCTAACAATGAAAACATATTCTTCCACCTTGAGGCTGCATAACGACCCATGTTTCCCGAGTAAGATGTGCCTCCCACTTGTTCCCAAATCCTTGACCCCTTCCACCCCATCCCTCTCCTCAGCCTCAGATGATGATAATGTTAAAAAAATAAATTAAAAATAATAAAAATATATTGCAGCACATATAATCAATATACTATTAGACTGGTGATACAAGCTATGTTTACATGTGATAATGAACATAATTATGGCATATAATTTAAAGTTCATAAAATTAAAGTGGTTGTGTTTAGATATTAAACTAATATTTTTGTTTAAGTATCCAATTACACTGACAAATTTACTTAATAAAACATGTAATAGTAACTAAACAATATAACAAATGTTAATATGGTTTCATTGAAACGCAATAGTTAAAGTAACTGCTGTTGTTCCATTCAACCCCCCCAAATCCCAGGGTTTTAACACAATAGAACTTTGTTGCAACTTTAGACTATTAGACTATTTTCAGCAACAAATAATATTGTTTATAGTGATGATAGCAATCAACACCAACATGTATTCAGAACCCAACATATTATAAATTTTTTATGTATTTTATCTTCAGACTCATAAAGTCATGCTGATATATGTTATTATATTTTCTTTAGAATTGTGGAAACTAAGAGTTGAAAAACTTCAGTAACTACCCAAGATCATACTTCAAACAAGTAGTAAAGCATGGATTCCAGTCTGTATCTATGTGACTCCAAGTTGAATTTCCTCTCCATCTGGGATCCTACTTCAGTGTCATCCACTCGTGAAAAAGCCAGTGTCTTCATGGTAAAAATGAGGAAACTCAAGGTGGCATTGCCCAAGCCTTTAGCAAAAAGACAACCTGTCTTCCCTGGGGCCCGTGTTGGGAATTGTTTGCACACCACTTTCACTTCCTACTGTGGGGAGACCTGTATCTGATTAGCTATCTCCATCCCTTGATTTATAATAGCCATTAGTAGAGGCATTGATGTTCCAATGGAATGATTTGTCCATTGCTGTGTATAATTATAGTCCAATTGGTTCAGTCATGGATTGTCCAACTGCTCAGACATTTGTTTTATTATCAGCCTTGATTTGAGCTTTAATTAAATAATAATTTATTCAGTATCTCCTTCAAAGAAGCCTGTTATGCTTAATACTCATATATCACTTCAAGTGTCTATACATACTGTGGAAACTCAATAAATGGTGCTGAGTAACTTCATGGCTGGCAAAAAGAGAAATATTGTTGAGGCAGATGACATAGAAACAAAGCCAGTCATGGGATAGGTAAAAATTAAATCAATTGATGTTTCATTGGTTAATATAGTGACACAGCCAGGCATCAGACAAAGAGACCAGCAGTTCAAAGCTATGTAATATCAGAAACAGCTGCATAATCTCAACTGCTGTGCCCACTGGCTTATTTCCCTTGTCATTAGGAAGATCAGCAATGGAATTTTCACAGACGTGCTGGCATGTGACATAGGAGGCATCCCTAAAGGGTAGTTTCATAGTGACCCTGGACTTAAGCCCTATAAGCCATTTCAAGATAGCACTCCTTCTCCTAAACATATGGCTCTGTGCAAGAAATGACAGGTGCATGCTGTTGTCATTAATAACACCAAGCTCTTTATTTCTAGGGAAAGGAGTTAAGAGTCATCTACGAGGGAGGGAGTTTCCTATCTCTGCACACACCATCTGCATTCTACAGATAAGAATATAAATACACAATTACAAATAAAATATAAATAAAACAGATGAAGGTAGTTAGAATACCATATGTATGCACACCATACATACAAAGCCACAAAGCATTACCATTGTAATTGAGAAGTCTAAATGGCAATGAATATTTAAGAAGAAACTTACTATATCAATGAGTCGAATAGATAAAGAGCCTGTGATTCATCACCAGAATTATTCTTAGCCAAATATAAAACACATGAAATAGATTAATATGCAAGGCCATCTCTTATTTGTACCTCTGATTCCTTTCCTTCTGAGGGATGAAGAGATTATTCTGCTCTCTCCTTTCCTATACCCCAAATCTCCCTTGCACTCTCTCTTATCCAAAGACAGCTATGATTCCCCTGCCCATAGACACACATCTCATCTGCTTTTTCTTTCAGATCAGTTATCAACTTTATTTAGTCACTGATTTTCATGAACTGAGCAATGAGGACAGGGGACATGGGAATTCTTTCTCATGTAAGGTTAGGGATCTTTGGAAAGTTAGAGGATTCCAAGCCTTACCCTTGTCTGTTTCTGTGCCTTTGTCTTTTTTCTTTTTTTCATTTCAGAATATTATGTGGTTACAAATGTTTTGGCCACATGGATTGCTTTTGTACTGCTTGAGTGAAAGTTGTAAGTGTGCCCATCACCCAGATAATGTGCATTGTACCCATTAGGTATGATTTGAAGGACATGGACTCAACCCAAGTACCCATCAGTTCATGAGTGCATTAATAAAATGTGGTATATGTACACCATGGAGTACTGCTCAGCTTTAAAAAATGAATTAATACCTTTTTCAAACTTTGAATGGAACTGGAGACCATTCTCCTAAGTTAAATATCTAACGAACAGAAAAACAAAGACCACATGTACTCATTATTAAATTGGAACTAACCAATCAGCACTCACGTACACAGATGGAAGTAAAACTCAGTGGAAATCATGCAGCTGGGAGGGGGAAGAAGGGGACGGATGCAATCAAATCTGTACCCTTTTCTTGTAATGATGGACTGCCATACATCCAGAATCTGTGTTGAGTCCTATCCCTAAGCCTCTGTCTCGTTGATTGAACTCTGGTTACTTGCAGGCAGAATTCTCTGAGTCCTGACACTGACAGCCTTCGTGCTTTCTTTGTCTAATCTGCGTAGACAGCAATGTTCTCATGTTCTGATGAGACAGCACACCCTCAAGACTTAAATTAGCACCTTAATATGCTAAAGAAAGCTTCCTGTCCCACCTGCTACTGTCAATTGCCACAGCTTCTAGACACGTTCTGTCTTGTGGATGATTTTCTTTTGGAAAAGGTTATGGCCCCTACCCACCTGGACAGCTTTTATAAGCTGCTGAGAAATTGATAAATAATTGCAAAGCTGTGGAGATCACAGTGAACTACAGAAAGTCTAACCAAGATGTATCCTAATGACCATGTCCTGCTCCTGTTCTACCTGTACACAAGCTTCTTAGCAGAATGGGCTGTGGTTAAGATGAATATTTGGGGTCTATAAGCATCAGGAGATAATATTTTACAAGTTGATGGGATTCTCCAAAAGTTCGTCTTTACTATCTTCCCTATTTCAGTAAAGGACAACTCTATTTCACCAGTTGTTCAAGCCATAAACCCTGGAATAATTTTTGAGTTCTTTTATTCTCCCTGACAACATGTAAACCATCAGCAAGTCTTATCAGCTTTACCTTTAAAACATGTCCTCCCTCTGCCAACTCTTCACAATCTTCCCTGTTACCATCCCAGTTCAGACCTCATTGACCCTTGCCCAGACTGCTGGCAACAGCGTACACGTGCATCTCTCTGTCTCCAACCTTGCCATCCTACACTCTGTTCTCAACATAGTATCTCACATTACTCTTTTAAAATAGGAAGCATATTATGTGATTAATTTTCTCAAAACCTTCTAAGAAATGTGATCTCATTTAGAGTAAACACAAAGACCCTATAATGGTCTAAAAGACCCTAAAATATCTATCTCCTGCCTCCCTTTCCAACCTCTCTCCCGGGGGTCTCATTCCTCCTTTTCATCTTTCTCAGTCTGGCCTCCTGTGCCAAACACCCTCCCACCTCAGGGCTTTTGCATATTTCGTTCCCTCTGTCTGAGAACTCTCCCACAAGGGATATCTTCTTGGATCACTTTGTTTCAGTGAATTTCTTTATTGTGGTAAAATACGTATAAAATAAACTTTACCATTTTAACCATTTGGAAGTATATAATTAAGTGGCATGAAACAGATTTGTAACGTTATGCAACTGTCACTACTTTCCATTTCCAGAACTTTCCATCATTCCAACAAGAAACTCTGCACCAATTAAACAGTACCTGTCACTTTATCCTCTTCAGGACCTCATAATCTCTATTCTACTTTCTGTCTCTATGACTCTGCCTCTCCCTGGTATGTACCTCATATAAGTGGAATCATACCAATGTTAAACTTTTGTGCCTAGATTATTTCACTTAGCAAATATTTTCAGGGTTCATCCTGCAATTTCACACTCAAAATTTTTATTTTAAGACTGAATAACATTTCATTGTACATGTACATGCCACATTTTGTTTATTTATTTATTTGTCAATGGACAGCCAGATTTTTCCCAACTTTTGGCTATTGTGAATAATGCTGCTATAAACATTGGCATACAAGTATCTGGATGAGTCCTTATTTTCAGTTCCTTTGAAATATGCCTACACATAGAATTGCTGAATCATATGGTAATTCTATATTTAACTTTGTAAGGAAGAACATAATTGGTGGTTTAAATTTTGTTGTTTACTTTCCACATATTTGTGAATTGTTCACTTTCCTTCTGTTATTGATTTCTGCTTTCATTCTATGGCAGACATAAAAGATATCTTATAAAACTTAAAACTTTTAAAAATTTTTGAGACATTTTTTGTGGACTGAAATATGGTCCATATGAAGAATATATATTGTGCCCTTAATAAAAAATAAGGTGTATTCCGTTGTTGTTGGATAGAGTGTTATATAAATGTCTGCTAGGTCTACTTTGATTATAGTTTTGTTCAGTCCTCTATTCCCTTACCAATCTTCTGTCTAGAAGTTTTATCTATAATTTTAAGTGCATGTTGAAAGTTCTATTATTGTAGCGCTATTTTTTCCTTCAATTCTATCAATGTTTAAGATCATATCATCAGTGAAGAGCGATAGTTCGACCTCTTCTGCCCTCATTTGGATGCCCTTGATTTCCTTCTCTTACCTGATTGCTCTGGCTAGGACTTCCTGCACTATGTTGAATAGAAGTGGTGATAGAGGGTAACCTTGTCTGGTTCCAGTTCTAAGCAGGAATGCTTTCAATTTTCCCCTGTTCAGTATGATGTTGGCTGTGGGTTTGTCATATATGGCTTGTATCATTTTTAGGTAAGTCCTGTCTATACCTATTTTGTTAAGTGTTTTTATCATAAAGTGTGCTGAATTTTGTTGAATGCTTTTTCTGCATCTACGGAGTGCATCATATGCTTTTTTTTACTTCTATTTATGTAGTGAATTATATTTATAAGTTTGAATATGTTAACCATCCCTACATCTCTGGGATGAAACACACTTGGTTGTGATGGATTATTTTTGATAAGCAGCTGAATTCAATTTGCTAGGATTTTATTGAGAATTTTTGCATATATATTCATAAGGGATAGTGGTCTGTAGTTTTCTTTTTTTGTTGAGTCCTTTGCTGATTTTTGTGTCAGAGTGATGTTGGCTTTGTAAAACGTGTTCTGGAGGATTCCTACTTCTTGATGTTGTGGAATAGTTTCTGCAAGATACGCACCAGTTCTTTTTTGTAGGTCTTATATAATTTGGGTGTCAAAACATCTAGTCCAGGACTTTTTTTCAGGATTTTTTTTTTTTTTCTGCTTCAGTTTTGATACTTGATATTGGTCTGTTCAGGAGTTCTATTTCTTCCTGATTGAGCCTAGGAAAGCTGTGTGTTTTTAAGAATTTGTCCATTTCCTCCGTGTTTTAAAGTTTATGTGCATAGAGATTTTTATGGTATTCAGAGATGATTTTTTTCTGTGGTATAGGTTGTAATCTATCCTTTTTCATTCCTGGTAGAGTCTATTAGAGTTCTTTCTTTACTGCTTCTGGTTAATCTAATAAGAGGCATGCCAATTTTGTTTATCTTTTCAAATAACTGGCTTTTTATTTCATTAATCTTTCATATAGTTCTCTTGTTATCAATTTCATTTAGTTCTACTCTGATCTTGGTTATTTCTTTTTTTCTAGGTTTGGGATTGGTTTGCTCTTCTTTTTCAGTTCTTTGAGTCAATTCATTAGATTGTTGATTTGTGATCTTTCTACCTTTTGGATGTAGGCATTTAAGGTTATGAATTTTCCTCTCAGGACTGCTTTAGCTGTGTCCCACAGATTTTGATAATTTTGTCCCCTTTATTATTTATCTCAAAGAATCTTTTCACTTCCGTCTTAATTTCCTCCTTGACCCAATAATCATTAAGCCATAGGTTGTTTAGTTTCCATGACTTTATGTAGAGATGAGCATTTTTGCTGGAGTTGCTTTCTAATTTTGTTCCACTGTAACCTGAGAAGATGCATGGTATAATTTCTATTTTTTTTTTTTATTTGTTGAGACATGTTTTGTGGCCCAGGATGTGGTCAGTCTTAGAAAATGTCCCATGAGCTGATGAGAAGAATGTATATTCAGGGGTTTTAGGGTAGAAAGTTCTGTAAATGTCAGTCAGGCCCATTTGTTCTAGAGTTCTATTTAAGTCCAGTGTTTCTTTGTTTATTTTCTGTTTGGAGCATCTGTCTTATTCTGTCAGTGGAGTGTTGCAGTCCTCAGCTATTACAGAGCTGTTGCTTGTCATTTTGTTTAGATCAAGTAGGATTTGCTTTATGAATCTGGGTGCACATGTGTTGGTTGCATAAATATTTAGAATTACTTTTGTTGATTTGAAGACTAAATTATCTGATATGAGAACTGCTATACAAGCTTTCTTTGGTTTCCATTTACATGGAATATTGTTTTCCATCCCTTCACCTTCAGTCTGAATGAGTCCTTTTGGGTTAGATGTGTTTCCCAAAGACATCAGATAATTGGCTTGTATATAGTTATCCATTTTACCAGCTTATGTCTCTTCGGTGGGCAGTTCAAATCATTAACATTTATTGAAAGAATTGATAAGTGTGGAAGATTTCTGTTCATCCTGTTGAGTTGAACTTTGTTGCTTTTTTTTATGTCTTGAGCCATTGTGGTATCTGGCCTTTGACTTTTAGCTTTTGGATGCTTTTACACTAGTGAGTGTCTATTGTGCTGATCCATGTGTAATGCAGTTCTGAGTACTTCCTGCACTGCTGGTTGTTTTGGAAAATTCCCTCAGTGTTTGCTTCACTGTTTCTTTTAGTCTATATGTGTCTAGAGATCTAAAGCAGTCACTTGTAGACAGAAAATAATTGGATCATGAGTGTTTCTCTATTCTACACATCTTTGCATTTTTATGAAAGGTTTTAATTCATTCATATGTAAAGCAATTATTGAAGAAGGAATTACCTTTGTTACTTTGTTTTTTTTTTTTTTTCCTGTATATATTATACCATTTTTGTTCTACATTTCCTCTTTTACTCCCCTTTTTGGGATTTAGTTGAAATTTTATAATAATATATTTTGATTTCCTTCTCATTTCATTGTGTGGATATTCTAGATATTTTATTCCAGCTACTATGGGGCTTACATTTAACATCCCAATGTTATAACAATCTAATTTAAATTGATTCCAAATTAACTTCAATTATATAGAAAAACACTTTACTTCTATACACCTAAGTCTCCTACCTCTTTATGTTATTTATGTCACAATTACATCTTTATATGTGCCCAATAACATAGATTTATAATTGTTTTATATCTTTGTATGCTAAATATCATAAAATTAAAAAAATAGTTGTGCAAAACAAAAATTGCAATAATATTTATTTTTTTATATGCTTATGTATTTACTTTCACCATAGTCTCTACATGTTCTGACAGCTTTGAGTTACCATCTTGCATCCATTTATCTCAAGCTGATAGACTTTCTTTAGTATTTCTATAGGGCAGACACAGTGGTAATGAACTCCTTCAGCTTATATTTATTTCAGAATGCTATAATTTCTCCCTTAATTTTGAAGGGTAATTTTGCTGGATATAGAATTCTCAGTGCCAAATTTTTTCCTTTCAGTAATTTAAACATATCATCCCACTACCTTCTTGACTCCAAGATTTCTGATGAGAACTTGGCCAATAGCATTATTGATGATCTTTGCTTTTTGGCACTCAAGAATTTTATTATAATACCTTTTGGTATGTTTTTGAATTAATTCTATTTGGAGTTTGTTGAGCCTTTTGAATTTATAGATTCATGTCTTTCATAAAATTTGGGATTTTTTTTATTCATTATTTCTTCAAATGTTCTTCTGTTCCTTTATCACTTACTTTTCCTTCTAGGATTCCCACAATGTATATATCAGTCTGCTCTATGGAACCCCATAAATCCCTTAGGGTATCTCCACTTTTCTTTATTCCTTTGTCTTTCTGTTTATCAGGCTCGGTAATTTCAAATGTCTTGTCTTCATGTTTGTGCGTTCTTTCTTCTGTTTGCTCAAATCTTCTTTTAAATTCCGGTTATATATTTTTCTTTACATTAATAGTTATTGTATCTTTAAGCTCCATAGTTTCTTTTTTGGTTCCTTTTTTATAATTTTTTCTCTTTATTGAAATTTTATTTTTGTTTAAATATTCCTTTAGCTCTTAGAACATCTTTGATTTAGTCATTTAAAAGTTTTCGTTTAGTAAGTCCAACATTTCACCTTCCTCAGGTACATTTTCTGTTAATTTATTTTTTTCCTAGGAATAGACCAAATTTTCTTTTATCTTTGTATACGTTATAATTTTCTTTCCTGTTGTTGACAATCGGACACTTGACTCTTATACTGTAACACTGCAGATTATATTCTCCCTGTTCCCCAGGGTTTGCTGTTTTGTTTTAAGGTATCTCTGTTCAGGACCAGCCTGGGGTGAAAGTATAAGGTCTTCTCAGGTCTTTTATTGAGGCTATGTGTTTTCCACAGCACACACAATGGCTTTCTAAACTCTCTGCATGCATATTTGTCTTTGCTTTAAATAGGTATTAAACCAAGTGTGTCTCTTTGAAATCGTCCAGAAGCCACTTCAGCTGGTGCGGTTTGATGTAGTGACAGCCAACCTCTGTGTCTTCACATCCATGATTAGAAGCAGGAATCTGCAATCATAACCTAGAACCCTGATATGAGGAACACAAAGTCCTCATTGCCCATGCTGGCTCCAGCAAACCACACCAGAAGTGCAGTTTCTATTCCCACAGCTGCCTGTCATAAGGCCGCAGGGTGGGGGATAGAGAGCAGCTGCCACGCTGAAGGCTGAAATTGACTGCTATCAAACAATTTTTCAGCCAAGCTATTCCCTTAGAAGCAGCAAGCATTCAAATAGGCCCCAGAGTTACAAAACAGTTACTTTGGACAATGTCTCTGCCTGTCTGAATTTTTTTGTTGTTTATGATGTTTCTGTGGGGGAATGAGGACTTGGAGATCCCTAATCTACCATTTTTCTCTTTGCTCCCTTTTGAATTTGTTCAGATCTCTGCATAACTGCCATCTTATAGGGGGGAAATTCCTTGAAAATTCTCTATAAAATGACAATATGTACTCTCCACGGACATGTCTGCCCTTACTCTGCTTTATCTTTGTTTTTCATACAAGTCCTCCCCTGTATATTTTTATCTGTTTATGTGTTTATTATTGCCATCTCCTTTAAAATGAAAGTTTCACTTGGTCAGTTTCATGCAATTTTTCTTTTAATGTCACAAGCCCCCAACCTAGAAGAGTGCCCAGTGCTCCCTGGGTGCTCAGAAAGGATTTGCTGCATGAAGGTCAGTGTTTGCATGTGACAGGTACCCTTACTTTTTCTCAACTGTGTATGTTCAGGTAAAATAAGTTATTTTTCCTTTTATTACTCCATTTGGTAGATACAGTTTTGCACTCTTTCTGTTTCAACTTCTTCACCTATGTATTGATAGGTAAGTTTAATTTGCGGGATATGTGGCAGAGTTTAAGCTGCATTTTTAAATTTAACATTGTGGAGTTATCAGTTCCTTGCCATTCAGTGAGTAAAGTTAATATCTTAAACCTCATTTGACCTGACAAAGCTTATCATTCTGAACTCACACTAAATTCATACTAAACCAGAAGACATTAGAAACCCCAAAGAGTAATAAAGAAGAATTTGTAGATTAACATGGATATTCAACATTGTTTGGCAGCATTAAGCAATGTAATTGGAGAAGAAAGGAAATGAGGTCTAAGTGTTAATATTATTAATTAATTACCATTATTATTAATGACCATTGTTATAATTGTCATCTATGATATCTAAGACAGTAAACTATAATAAGCTATTAGAACTAATGAGTATTTAATAAATTACCAGGATATAAGACAAATGAAAATCAAAAGCTGTCTTATTGAAATAATCAATTATAAGAGAATTTTTAACTTCAAAAAGACCCAATTTATACTAAATCTAAAATTACTAGTGTTAATGAATGTTACAAATTTCCTAGGAATAAATTTAAAAAAAAATTATAAGGGACTACTAAACACTAAAAAATACTGAAGAACTTAATAAATGGAATAATGTTTCTATAGGAGAAGACTCTATTAAAATATTAAGTATTTCAAAATAATCTATAAATTTTATGCAATTCACATTAAAATCTTTGTAGTATTCATTTATGAAATTTGTATGATTATCAATGTCAGAATATTCAGGTTTTCCTAGTGGAAGAATAATAAAATAATGTTTCTTCTAAATATTAACACACAGTTTAAAGCTACGTTAAAATTATGGGGTATTACTTAAAACTTGACAAATATATTAACAGAATAGACTAGAGAGTCCAAAATATGTATATTTAATTACATAAAAATAGTAGTATTTCCAATTAATCCAAATAGATGAAATTTTCAATATCTGTCATTGGGACACATGCCTAAATCCCTGCCTTATGCTATAGTCAAAATAAATGTCAGATGGGTTAAAAATCTAATATTGGAGACAGAATTATAAAAGCATAAAAAATTAGTATATTGCATTGATTTGAGTCAAGTAAGGCCTTAGCAAGCAAGAAAAAAACTCCAAGAGCCCTAAAGAAAATATTAGGAGATTTGACTATATAAAGAACCAAAAAAGTTGAACAGCAAAAGATACCATAAATAAAATAAAAAGGCAAACCACATACTACAAAAAAAAAGATACTACTTGTACAGCTAATGGGAAATTAATATCTAAAATTTATAAAGAAATTATGCAAATAAAAAAGAAAGACAAAAATAAGTGGACAAAGAATAAAGACTAACAATTGATAAAATAAAACATATATATGGTCAGTGAATACATAAAAAAGATGTCCAACTTGACTAGCAATTAAAGACAAGTAAATTAAAATAATAAAATCTATCCAGCTTGGCAAAATTTTTCAGAGTTTGATAATTTGAGGTTGCCATAGGAATGGGGAGGTAGAATGGCTATTTTCATAAATCGTAGGTGTAGAGGGAATATTAGTTCAACCACTCTGGATTTTAAGTATGCATAGCCTTTGATTCAGAAATTCTATTTTTCAGACTTCATTCTGGAAATATGTATGCAGATGAACATGAATGTTTCACTGTTTGTAACAGTGAAATTAAAAATAATCTAAGTGAGAACAAACAATAGTAAAATAAACTACAACATAGGTACTGTTAGGAATTATGTGGAGTCATTAAAAAGAATGTATTAAATGTGTATGCATTGACACAGAAAATTATGAAAGCTTTACGATAAAGAAAAAAAAAATCAATGGTAGTGCAAGGCAAATACAAAGACCCCATATGTGCCTAGAACAAAAAAAGGTTGTTAAGATGAAGTCCTAATTACTAACTGCAGTTATGTGTAAAATTAGTGTTTGAGGAGAGGAACTAGACACGAGAAAATAGAAAAGGGGCTGAAGGGAACTTCTTGCTTTCCCCTGTGTTCTTCCGCCTCATTTGAAATTCTTCATGTAAGCATGTATTAGTTCTGTGATTAAATAGAAAAGCTCAATAATTACAAATCAATACTACCTAATGATAAGCATGTCAGAGGAGATCTCGAACTAGCAGAAAAGAAGTCCCCAGAAAAATTACTGAAAGGTAAGGAGCAGAGGGGAAATTATCTCTGGAAGTCCTGTGCTATGAAAGCAGTCTTGAAGCCATCACTGGTTATTGTGGTTATTTAATATCCATAGAGGAGTTTCCACAAGTTTCTTTTTGCCTGTGCCCTGGCATTTTATCAGAAATTTGTGCATGGAGATCCAGAATTTGTCTGTGAATGAGTGTGTGTGTGTGTGTGTGTGTGTGTGTGTGTGTGTGTGCGTGTGTGACGAAGGTAAGAACCAGAGATCTAAAAAGATATGTTGCTTATTTATCTCTTGTTGTATTAAGGTATTGATTAGGCAAAACCTCAAAGTATTACCTCTTTGACCTGTGTCTCTCCACCTTACTGTTGCTTGAGGTCTGGTGATATTTATTTGCAACATAAATTGTGGATATTAAACAACAAAGGAACGATGCTTCCCAAAGATATGTAACAATTGCAAGGAGAGCTTTTGATCATGTTGGAAAAACTGAAATCCCTCTGTCTCCATTAAATGTGTATATTTTTTTCCTCTAAGGCCTTTTATTCTGTGCTCGTAAGATTGATTACCAACAGCTCTCCCTAGGTGTATGTATTGAATTTAGGAGTTTCATTTTCTTGCCAGAAATGTCGTAATTGTGAAGAATGGCAAGAAATAATAAAATATAGATAGAACCAGCCTGATCCTGACATCCCTGGAAATATTTTCCATAGGCCTTAAATTTGGATCCTGGCTCCATTTCAGTCTGTTCAGTGTTGATGGAACAATGAAATGCAGGCCTAACTAGCCAAGGAAAATCTACCTGAATCATCAGGTAAGTGTGGCAGGTGGCCATCCAGGAGTTCAGACTCGATAAATCTAAAACACCATGCAAAGGAGAAGGCAGGGAGCCTCAGAATATTATAGTCTTAGGCAGCATGTGTTCATTTTCCAATCACCAAAGGTAAGTTCAAAGCTCTATGACTTTGAAATAGCTAAAAACACAAGATTTTTAAAATTTATTTGAAATGAATCTAGGCTAGAAGTGCTATCTGTCCCTTAAATTCAGTTTTTAACCAAAACTGCTCCCCTGTGGCTAAAAAGGAGTTGATTACAGTGATGCCTTTTTATTTAAACATTTCTTAAAGTACTAGCATATCAAACGTATATAGTAGTTGGGAAGATTAATAATGAATCCTGCATATTTTAAAGATGGGTATACTGACACACATTAGAGGTTGTGTGGCTTACTTAGAGCCATAGCAAATTGGCAGAACTGGGACTAACCTTCAGAATATTCTGTCTCACAGTCCAGGACTACCTTTGGAACCACACTAGTTTATCATAATGAAACCTGAAGACCAGAACTCATTGCCAGAGGGGGGAAAAATTAGGTTTTATATGAAACAAAGCAGTGAACTGAGAGGAAGGGAGAGAGAAGCAAGGATGAGAGTATAAAGGGGAAAAGGGAAAATAAGAGAAAATAGGATGAAATTAAAGGCAAGAAAACCCTAAAATTAAATACATTAATAAATGTTGTTATGACGATGGACAGAACATAAACGCTCAGGCATCATTTTTTAATCCAAAATTAACTCTAGAAATCTGTATTGAGGACCCCAGTAAAGAAGATGCACTGCAATAACTTTTCCTTAAGTTCAATGTCATCAAGCATTTCCAAATAATTCAACATAGATTTTATAATTTAAAATGGTAAAAAATAAAAGGGCAGTGAGAGAGAAGAAAATAAAGATCTCTGTTCTTTATTGCACTCATTTGAAATTTGTTTGTATAATATTTATTAAATTGTGTAAAATGCAGAAATTCTGGAAACAAGCACATATGGTGGGAAAAAAATTGTGTAGCCATATTAGACAGGAATTTACTAGCAGGGACTATTCAGGATGCCATTAGCATCAGTCTGTGAGATTTACGGAGTGTAGGTTAATTCAGCGCATTATTAAGTGGAAGTCAGTTCAGAGAGTTTCTACTGTAAGTGACCAATAACAGTAGCTTGCCCTTTCTGCACCAGCTTTCTGAAGTTGTTCTGGAAATGAACTCCATTGGGAGGCATTCCCCTAAGCAATTTAAAAGGATGGATTTAGAAGCCTCAAACATATGCCGACTCTGAACAAACCCTTCTAAACCTAGAAAGGAGAATTTTCTCCTGTAGATAGAATTGCTCAGTGGGGTATACCCCATCTTTTACAAGGTGGGAACAGTGATTCAGCACCGCCAGTACACAGCTAGGATTATGCAATCTAACCACTACATTCCTTCGTAAAATGTCTGTAAGGTGGGAGCCAAGCTTTTAATAATGTTTTCCTCCATGTTGAAGGCAACAGCACTTAGCTAGATACAAGGTTAAGTTGTCTGAAATTATTCTTTTGCATCGTTGGGTACGCTTGGTGACAGAAAACAGAAAACATAAATTTGATAGAAATTAGCCGAAATTTCAGAATGAGGCTTGTATAAAACAATGTTTTTCAGAATCTGATAACTTTGGCCAAATATGTGTATGTCCGTGTACACTTGTATGTGTACATGTGTACGTGTGTGTGTCTACTTTTATATAACCCTGCTGTGAAACAATACAAAGAAGCTAAGCAGCATTTGAGGAGGATATTCACTTTACAAAAATATTTATTAAATATTTATTGAAATGAAAAACTCCCTGGTACATACGTGCCATTTGATTGGAATGCAGCTTTCTAGGACCACATCAGTTTAAATGATTTGCAATTTATGCCCACCATTAATCTCGCCTAGCCGTTCACAGGGTATATAATTGAGGGGCAGTAAAGCTTATTCAGAACACATTTCAATGCAAATATTTGGCCTAACCCTTCCTACTTTGCTTCTCATTATTTTTTCTTCTCTGAACCAGTCGCACTCTGCATTTGAAGGGGATTATTATTCACCTACCAACCACTGAGTGCCACTCTCCTCGGTACTTGTATAATATTATATATACCCTTTTTAACTTTTAAAGCTTTTTTGAGACATATCTCATTTTCTAGATGAGAAAAGAAAAAGTAACTTGCCTGATGTCACGCCATACAACCATAACTAGAACCAACTTCTGCTAACTACAAACTCATAGATTCCCAGGTTGATTCTTGGCTTCCCCAGCAATTTGGGATTCCACTCGTTATTTACTCTCCCTAATTTGGATGAATGTAGGGAACTTATCTCGATGCCAGCCTTCTGGAATGGAAAACCCTATCTCTGTTTCTATCTTGCTTGGTCCAAAATGCCCCACCCCTGAAGAACCGGGATAGTAAAATACCTCTGCAATTAAATTTTTAGAAAATGCGAATCCTGAGATTTTATTTTCTGCATGCTAGACACAGCTAAATTCCCTGCTATTGGTAATCCTGCTATGTGTGAGGTTGTGGCAGAAAAAGATGACATGATGATGTTTTTCTACAAATTATTCTAAAATATTATACTCAGGTGGAGCTCCAAGTCACATTGTCCTGTGGATCTCAGAATGTGAGTTCCTAGCTACAATTTATGCAAAATAATTTATCGGAGGCAAAGGGATTAATGGTATGTCTTGGATGCACACTTATTCATTTAACACGCAAAAAATATGCATACTAATTTAAGCATCACAGCATGCTTAAATGGGGCTCAGTGTGGCTACATTGCCTGTGTTAAGGTTCCTCCCAGCCCTAAGTGAAGTAATTCAAGAAATGCCACCCCAAAATATGCCACTTTGATATGTGATTACTTTGAACCGAGGGCATTTGGGGAACAGCAGATTCAGGCAGGCACAGGCTTTCTCTGAGCTCCCTTATCTGCCTAACGACAGGGCCTCCAAAAGGAACTCAATTGTCATGAATCCCCTTCTCAGGGATTTTATCAACCAGGGAAAATGAACTCAGGTCGTAGGGGAAAAGACCGGAGATCCACACCATACCCAGACAGACTCACCTATTCTTCTGAGGGCTGCTCCAAGACAACTATTACTACCTGAGAGAATTTTTATTTGTGTAACAAGACATCCTTTGTTCCCCATATATCCTCCCCTTAGCCTGCCATAGCTTGAGTCCCCACCAATCTCCAGAAGGCCTAAGCCTTCCTTTCTGTATCTCAATATTCTATACAAGCTTCAATCATCTGACCTTTCTTCAAGTCTCATATTTTATGGAATTCTATGCATACGTACATAATTAAGTATGGCTTTTCTCCTGTTAATCTGTCTCATGCCAATTTAGTGTGTAGTCCAGCCAAGGAACCTAGAAAGTTGGAGGGAAACCATTTTTGTATTCCCCTACAAAAGTTAATTTAAAAGATAAGCTTTAAGAAGATGAAAGTATCTCTTTCCATTAGTTCTGATAGGAGAGCAGTCTTGCATTTCTTTTCGGTCTCCATATTATTGTTTAATAATATAGTTCTTGAGTGATTAGCTGCTATCCTATCCAAAAGCAGATGATTTTAGAAGTTGAGCTTTTCTGCTGTTGATACATGGCTATATTTTGCATCATAAGGGAAGTTTATATATTTCCATTCATTCACAGTCATACATTATTTCTTTAACACATTTACTAAATATTTTCTATTTATTAGGCGTTGTGTTAGCCACTGGATATGCAGCAGTAATTAAGCACCATCTTCTTTGTTCTCACAAAGTTTAAAATCTAATTAAGGGCTTCAGCTCTATTGGAGTGGAGGTTGTCACTCATGTGCTAAAAATAAAAATCTGTACAAAGTCAACACAACTGACATTTCCTGGACTCAAAAGAAAACTGATGTTGCAGGATGAACTTCCACCTAAAAATCTAAATCCAGGTGAATCCAGAGAGGCACAGCTGAGATCTGCCTCCTGCGAACAGAAGCTGCTGAACAGCCATAAACTGATAGGCACCCTTTAGTGGTAATTGTGATCAATTGCTCTAGGCTGAGTGTGGACTGGTGTGAGAATGAGAAACTCCTGGGGATATAATCTTAGGGGGACCTCACACTTTTCCTGGAGTTTACCTCCAAACAACCCTCAAGTTCTCACAGTGAAGATCTGAGAAAGGTTTCCTCCAAGCTGGGGGGTAGGAAAAGGAGGGATAATTATTGTGAAATATACCCATAGCCTTCTCCATTACAAAGACATTCTCTTCAGAGGCAAAAAAAAGCAACATTAGAGCCTCACCCAACTTAGTAGAAGGCCATTCATCCCATGTCACCCCCTCTAGCCTTTCCTGTCTTACCTAAAATGGTGGGAGGACATAGTCAAGAGAGGTTATGAATTTAAGAAAAAAATAGATTAAGAATAACGCAGTCAGGTCAAAGAATACAGGGCATGGGAAGAACATTTTCACACTGGAGAAAAACATGTCAAGTTTAAAGACCTGAGACAAAAGCAGACTAAAGACTAAGATTTAAGCATAAGATTATAAAATGCTTTCCTCCCTCACATTTTACCAAATCCCACAACAGAGCTGCAGTAAAATAATAATGAGTTACAACGAAAAAAATTAAAGAAGCAGAATTTGTCTGAGAAGTACCTAGGGAAGATCAAAGTTAAGAGGGGAGATTAAAAATAAGGATACTAGAGGAGCTGAAAGCCCCTGACACCTACAGCTACAATAAACATTAAACACAGCCCAATCCCAAGCCAGGTTATCACTAAAGGCCTCAGCTGAGATTACATGATACAACATTTCTGACTTTTAACAAAAAGTTAGAAGGCACATCAAAGGCAAGAAAAATACAGACAAAGGGAAAAACACAGGCAACAGGACCAGATCCTGATATGACATATATGTTAGAATTATCAAACAGGGAGTTTAAAATAATTATGATTAATTTCCTAAAGATTCTAAAGGAAAAAATAGACACCAAAAAGAATAAATGGTTAATGTAAGCAGAGAGGTGGAAACTCTAAGAAAAACTCAGAACAAAATGTTAGAAATATTAAAAAGAGGGAGAGAGAGAGAGACAGTGTTTTAGAAGTGATGAACACATATGATGGCCAATGAAAACACTGGTAGACTTGAAGATAGGTCAATAGAAACATCCCAAAATGAAACAAAAATGAGCAACCCAAAAGCTAATTAAAAAAATAAAAAAAAGAAATCAGAACATCTAATAACTCTGTTTAAATTCCAGAAAGTTCAATAAGTACATAATTAGATAACAGAAAGATAAGAAAGTTCACGACCTTCACTTAAGGCCCCTCAATTCCCAGGTGTAGACACAGAGAACAGGACCTTCGCTGCAGGCCCCTGACCTCACCAGTACAGACACTGAGTTCAGGACCCTCACTGAAGGCCCCGGACCTCAAAGGTGCAGACACTGAGTTCAGGATACTCACTGTAGGCCACTGACCTCACAGGTGGGTTCATTAACTTCAGGACCCTCACTGAAGGCCCCATACCTCAAAG
>RJWJ010001459.1:0-37785 GCA_004363605.1 Indri indri
ACATCTCTTAGAAAATGAAATCACCATTATAACTCCTTCTCCCCTGCCCTGAGAGAACTGTGAATAACAGTTTGGAATGTATTCTTCTAGGCCTTTTTCCTGTAATAAACAGTTACATGTAAAAACATGTAAGTAAATAAAAATTTATTTACAGACATGGGGTTATACTATACATATAGCTCTGTGCCTTTTTGCACTTAACGCATTTAGTATTTTTCACATAGATATCTCATTCTTTCCTTAACTGTGGCATAGTATAAGATTGCATGGATGTACCAGTATTTACCTGTTTGTTCACTCCCTTCTTGACGAGCAAGAGAGTGATTTCCAATTTTCACCATTGTGAGCAATGCTGCAGTGAAGATGTACATAAATGTGTGTGCATACGTCTCTATATATCTATATATCCAGGTAACTTTCTGTAGGACATATCCTTGGACATGGAATTGCTAGATGAATTGGAATGGAGATTCTAAATGATGATAAATATTGGAAATGAGGAGGGGAAAGAGTCTTGCTAAATCCCTCACAAGGCCTAACATTGCATCTACCAGTGTAGCTCAGGGGATTCCAAATAAAGTGGGCCTCAGGCTGCCTAGGTTTGTATCCAGGTTTGCATGGCTTTGCCACCTCATCACCATAAAATGAGGCACATAGTAGTATCTCACTCCTAGTGTCTTTATAAGTCTTAAATGAGATAATACGTGTAAAGCAGTTAGCATTTGGGAAGTACCTGGAGAATAAGTAACTGCAAGATATTTGGGAGGGAAAAATGGTAATAGGTTGAGACAATTGTTTGTTGAATGAACAGGACTGTGTAGAACAATGGTAGTTTGAGAAATCTTTGTAGAAATGGATGGTGCCTAACCATTCATCATACTTTGCTATTCAAACAAATAGCAACTATTTATAAAATGACCAGCTAACATTAGGGTGCAATGTGTGGCCTTGGAGCAATTTTTCTCTATGCAAAATGAACTGGCCTGAACCAGGATCAAACCAATGACCTTGGCGTCTTCTGTCTCACACTTTCCCTAATGGAACTAACTGGCCCCAGCTGCAGCCTTACATAACGGGTATCTATGAGGACAGAGAACAATACAGTTCCCCAGAGGGTGCACTGGCTCACCACTGGGGGTTATTAGGTCATCTAGTTACCCAGCCATTAACATTGAAAATGAATAGAAAGTACATAAATACATGGCTAGAGTATAAGGCTTTCTGTTTAGATTCTTAGGTTCCGAGCCAGAAGTCCCCATTTTTATTGAAAGGTTTCTACCAATACTAGAAGATTCTACTGGATTCTAGAACCAACTCTGCCACTAACTACCTGGGAAACCTTGAGCAAATTGTTGAACCTTGTTTTACCTTGGTACAATGAGGGGACTGAAATAGCTGATGTGAAAGGGCCTTTTTTGGACATTCCTTTCCCCTCAGATAGAGTCACATTTTCAGACATCGGTGCTGTTTATTGCACTGAAAAAAATTATTTTTTATTTTATTTATTTATTTATTTTTAATTTTAAAGCCAGTCAAATTTAGCTGTGGGGGACTGAAAAAAAAATAATGCACAAAGTCAGGCAATGGATTACTGTACTTTCAGAATGTGTCCATGTTGCTGCATTCCAAGGAAGACAAAAAAAAAAAAAAAAAGAAAAAAACAAAATGCATCAAAGAGATGGCAAAAGCGTAAGAAACCAGACACAAAAAGCAACATATGGTATGGTTCTACTTACATGAAATATCAAAAATAGGCAAATCCATAGATTAGATGGAAAGCAAGTTTGTGGCTACCAGGGGCGGGGAGAAGAGAGGAATGGGGTGTGACTGCTTAATAGGTCTGGGGTCACCTTTCGGCGTGATGAAAGTGGTTTGGAACTAGATAGTGGTAATAGTTGCACAACATTATGAATCTACTAAATGCCACTGCATATACACTTTAAGATGATTAAAATGGTGAAATTCATGAGTATTATATCACAATTAAAACAAGTACAAAAAAAGAGATGGCAAAAGAGAGCAGGGTGTAGTCACCTGACACCTGCTCCATGGCGCTCATGCGGGAGGGGTGGCTGGGGTCCTCTGAGGAAGCACTGGGAAATCCAGGGCTAAGGCAGTGGGTATCAGTGCAGAAATTTTCCTCTAACTGGGGCCGAGTCCTGTCCAGGGGCAAATGGGGACCCCAGTGAAGCATGAGCACTGCTCAAGTGCACTGACAACCCTCCCCTCTACCCAACATGTCCTCGTCTGCCCCCCTCTCCGGAGTCAAACTGTACCCATCTCCCCAGGGCATTTTAAAGCCCACCCTCTTTTTTAGAACTCCCCACCCCCACCTCACACAGAGACACATCTTGCTCTTCTAAAAGCTGACATCACTTAACTCCCCGTGCCATTGCCACGGCACTTCCGGGAAGGTGCAAGGCTTCCTCAAGCTCTTAGTGATGCCTGTATTCATTCCCTCAATGAGACCTAAGGCCCTGGGCTTCTCTTTGCCTCCAAGGTATCCAGTACAGTAGTGCTCAGAAAATATCTGTGGCTCTGTAATTGAGTGACTCAGGCAGGCCCCATGGGGAGTAGAGTTTTATGGGTTTTAATGTGAACCATACCATGAAATCCGAGACTGTTTCCTCATTGCTCATGCTGGAAACCATCCGTTCCAGTTGGATTCGCCTGGAGCTGGATGGAGCGGTGTCCCTTTTCACGCTAAGAAATGATAGTCCAATTTTTAAATTAAAATTAAAAACATTTACATAGCATTTCCTTCATGTTCAGACAGCAGTTTTACAAATGTTAACTGACTCTTCCTAAAGAAGAGGCACCGAGAAATTACATTATGTGCTCAGAGATCAAAGCTAATCAGTGGCAGAGCTGGGGTTCAGATCCACGCTATTTGGTTCCAGAGAAGACACTCTTCAACTTGCTCTGCTGCCTGAAACTTGAGTGGCAAAAACCTTCACGAACAGAAAACTACAACAAAAAAATGACGTTGATGTATTTATTTCAAGGGAAATTTTTCCCCCTAGTGTCTTCCTTTTCTTCCTCGTTCAAAGCAAAATGATCTAAAGCAAACAGTCTTTTCACACCTGAGAGCAGCGCGGCTCGTCTTTGCTTTAGTAATCAAAATGGAAGAGGAAACTTGTGCGGTTTCGTCACCGCGGCTTTTGGGGTGTGCGCTGCGGGGCCGTCCTCCTGCCGCTCTCCTGGGTCACCCGGCTCGACCCCCCTCTCTTCCCAGGTCTGTGACCTCAGGTCATGGGGACTTGTAACCGTCTGTCCTTCCCCTACCACAGTGGGATGTGGACCAGCCTTTCCTTTCACTCCCGCAAATCCAGTCCTTGCCCTGGAGAACCTCAAGGGCCTTACTGCGCTCCGGTCCCTCGGAGCCTCCTGGGACTCTCACCTTATTGACTACATTGCATCAGAACCTCCAGGAACTGCATCTCCATCCCAGGCGAATCCACTATATTTATGTGCCGCGGATGTCGCGGTCCACCTGACTCTAAGCATATTTAAATGTCTATCTCCCCACGTGGGAGGCCGGCGTCAGAACCTGCCAGACCTGCCATTTACTAACTGGGGACCCAGGGCAAATTACTTAACGTCTCTGAGTCTCGGTTTCCTCATCCTGAACGGGACGGAGAACCACACTTTGCTGTGACGATTAGATGAGATAACGCAGGGGCGGCGCCGGCACACAGTAGCCCTCCTAGTCCCTCTTGGCAGTGTCTACTTACTACAGCTCGTCTGGGGCCCATTTTTTCAGAGCACACTTCTGCTCGGGGGCAGCAGGGGCGTCTTTGCTCCACACCCTGAAAAAGTCCCCATAACCCTGGGTAGAGCGTCATGGCCCGCTGGGCTCTTGAGGCACGCGCCTGCCAACCCGGAAGGATCCGCTCTTATTCGAATCCTAACCCTAACCCCAACTCCTGGGCCCCGGAGAAGCTGAGGGGTTCGGACCCGAGGGAGGTCCGGCCGAAGCCGCAGGGAGGGGCTCGGGGAAGAAGAAATGGGGTTAAAGAGGGAGCCCGCGCTCTGGCTCCCTCCCTCCTCCTAGGATGCCCCAGCCCGGACACCTGCTGCCTGGGCTCGGCGTCCGAGGCCGGGCCTCCCCCGCGCGCAGTCCCCGCGGCCGGTCCCACCTGCGCGGCCGCCCACGGGCGTCCCCGGGGCAGCCTCGCGGGCGCCTCGCCCCCTCTGCGCAGCCCGCGGCGCCCGGCCGCGCCCCCTCCCACCCCGCGGCGCCCCGGCACCCCTCTCCTCCCCCAGCGGGCTCCGCGGAGCATTGTACTCACATCCGGGGCTGGGTTTTGCTTTAATGCGAAACGTAATTAACCCGGAAAAAAGGCCGAGAGACAGGAGAGCAGGAGGGGGTGAAGGGTGGGGGGGGAAGAGCGAGACGAGCGCGAGGCACCGGGAGTTTGGCGGTGAGAGAGAGCGATCCCCCGAGAGCGACGGACCCACCGGCGGGAGGCGATTCCTGCCCCTATGTAACCCGCCCTGCCCGAGGCCGGCCCCTGCGCGGCGGGGTAAGCTGGGCGCTCGCGGGCCCGGGGTCGCCGAGGCGCAGGGGGCGCGGGGGGCGCGGGGGCAGGCGAGGCGGGGGTTGCAGGGGGAGCCCCACGGGGGCCGGGCAGCCGAGGGGCGCGCGGGGCGCGCGGGCATGGCTGGATCCGCCTGTCCCGGTGGCGGCAGGCGAGGGGAGGTGGCCGCAGCCCCTGGCGGCCCCCCCCCCCGGCCCTCGGGAGAGCCCCGAGGGCAGCCCCTCCTCCGAGAGCCCCTGCAGCCAAGGTCGCCACCGCCAGGGGTCGGGCCGAGGGGGTGGGGCCACGCGGGAGGGTGGGGGCGGTGTTCTGCTGAGCTGCATTTTCTCACGTTTGCAGCGGCGAAACTTCTCTGCGGGTTCTGGCGCTGGGCACCGGCCCGCAGCAACTGCCCGGGCCGCGGGGCGTGGAGGAGAGCCGAGCACGTCCCAGGCAAGTCCCGTGGGCACGGACTGGGCCCTTGGAGGCTCCTCTTTCTCTTCCCCCACTCCCTTATTATTCGACAGGCCTACAATGCGCCCCAAGGGAGACCCCCTCCTTCCCTCCGCGTCCAGCCTAGGCCTTCGGGCTTCTGGAACTCCAGGCAGTGAGGGTGACTTGGCGGAAAACTGCCCTAAAATGCAGGTTCGGTGCCAGGTTGGGGTAAGCTCCTCGAGGGGCACCTTCTCTCTCTCACCACCTTCTTCCTCACCTTATACGCTTCCTTTTTTTTGCTCCAGTCCTGAAGATTATTTCATCAAAATTATAATAACAAAAAGGAATTAAAAAAAGAAAAGAAAGGGGGAAAAGAGGCCAGGCAGTGTAGGAAGGAAAAGAGTCCCTGCACGTCCAGAGGGGCGCGGCAGGGCACATCTCCTCCCCTGGCCGCCCTGTGCCGCAGGCCTGCGCCTGAAGGTTAGGCTTCCTTCCTTCTTGGTGAGCAGAGGTTAGAGATGTATCTTCCCCTTCTTACTCCTTCTGCCCGCCTCCCTTCTTTCTCGGGGGCACCTTGGACCACTGGGTGGTGGTTGCACATGGGGCTGAAGTCCTAAAATTGTACTAATGTTGTACTTAATGTATCTGAGCAAGTCTCTTTTTACCCCTTCTTCATTGTTTTTTCTTGGTGGCAAAGGCTTCAGCAACAGTAAAGCAAAAGATCTCGAAAGAATAGAAGTTTTTGTTTTCTATTCCAGTTGCATGCAATTGACATTTACTGGATAACAAGGACATGCAAGGCAGTGACGAAGGGGAAAACGCAGCGCCTGTGTTTAGGGAACTTGGTTGCAGTTTTGGTGGAGGACACAGGCTGTTCGTAGTACCTAGAACACAAAGTGGGGGATCCCACTTGTTTGGAGAAACCAGAGGAGGCCTTTAAAAAGCATCGTCCTAATTTCAGATAATGGCCTTCTTCGCCATGTGCTGCTTGAAGGCAGATGACTTTTGCCATAGCGAAGGTCCAGCTCGTAGTCTAGACTCTGTGGCCAGCCCAGTGTGTGACATCTACTAGGTGCTAAGTAAACGTTTGTTGCATGAATGAATGAACAAATGAATGCAAGCACATGACGTGTTTGCACTTGTCCGAATGGGAGAGAAAAGAGCAGTGTGGCAGTGTCTCAGGCCCGTAGAAATTTGGTTCACCAAGCTGGTTCACAAGGTGTTCGTCTCGATATTACCTTTACACCTAAGTACCCTTTGGCCCTATTTGTAAACCTCACTTTTTATGAATTGTCTGTAGGGTTCCTAGTGGGGTTTTAGCTGGCTGATAATGGGAACCTTGCTCACTTCCCAGGTGGGTAATTACCTTAGTGTTGATTTGGAAACTGCCTGCCCTTTGGTGAAGAGTTTTTGCAAACCTTTCTTTTTCCTTGCCATTGGTGCTTTCTTCGCTCTTCTGTATGAGGACGTAGGGCCTGCACCTCGCATCATGTCATCCTAGCGAGCTGAATTGTATTCAGCCTGCTATTTTAGAGAGGTTAAAGTAGATCCTGAAGACATGCAGGTTTTGGTTGGTGCCTACCTATGGAGAGAGTCTGCAAGAGTGGGAAGGGAGATGCGTCAGCCCTGTCAGCGAAGCCCCAGAGCAGCCTTCCTGCGGGCTTGCCAGGTGTTTGCTGAAAATGCTAGAACGCCAGGAAGACCCAAGCAGCAGGAGCATGGTCTTCAGTGTGCATGCACCCAGCTGGCACTTCACTGATTTCCTTCCTATCCTCTCCATGGGGCAGGTGGACAGGTGGGTGCTGCGCCTGTTAAAAGGCTGGGCGACTCAGATTAGACCTTGCTGTAGACCGCAGTGCAGTACATACGCCTTCTGATTCAGCGAAACTGCTGCGGCTCTACTTATTCTGGCCGAGATAGACCTGGGGCTTGGAAAAGAGGATCTGGGTGCTGGGGCGTTGGGTTGCCTGCCTCCTCTATCTTCCCACCATGAGCAGTTTGGGTTGCTTTACTTTCAGTTTCCAGTCTGCCTTGGTGAGCTGGATAGGACTCCAGCAATCTAATCTGGTAGGCTTTGGAAAGGAAGGAAGCAGAGCAAATATTATAGTGTGACAGCCTATGGGAAGGGAAGAATCCTAGCCCTGCCCAATATGAGCCCGTTACTGAGACAGGGAGTTGGGCAGGCGGGGGAGACAGGGCAGTGGAGAGGTGGGAGGGGTGCAGCCCCATCCTGCCAGTGGAGTAGGCTGTGGTTGGTGCAGGGGGGCTATACTCTTCCTTCTGAAGGCCCCTACTCTGCTCTGACCCCAGTTGATTGAAGTGACTTGCTGCGAATTAAAGGCTGAATTGGGGCTCTCTCACAGCAGGGCAAGAGCTCCTGTTACTGCCCAGTGTGGACGGAAGACTTTTGGCTTTGGGCCGTCGTGTGTGTTTTGGCCCATAGAAGCCAGCAAGCTGAGATAAAGGGGGTGTTCCTCTGCTTTTTTTGGAAACAGGGTCTTGCTCCGCTGCCCTGGGTAGCGTGCAGTGGCGTCATCACAGCTCACTGCAACCTCAAATTTCTGGGTACAAGCGATCCTCCTGCCTTAGCCTCCCTAGTAGCTGGGACTACAGATGTGCCATCATGCCTGGCTAATTTTTCTATTTTTAGAAGAGACGGGTTCTCACTCTTGCTCAGGCTGGTCTTGAACTCCTGAGCTCAAGTGATCCTCCTGCCTCAGCCTCCCAGAATGCTGGGATTACAGGCGTGAGTCACCATGTGCCCAGCCCCCTCTGCTCTTGAGAGGCACTGCAGTTAAAGTGCAAAGGGTAGGACTGGCTGTCCCCACAGCTAGGACTTAAATCCAGCCAGCCACTTGCAAAGCAGCTGTCTGCTGTTGTGATTCCCCCGGGGCTGGAGCAAGAGGCAGCTCCAGGGTCCCCTCCCTGGAGGCTGATAAACGTGTTTGGGTTCTGTTAACTTTCTGAGTAGCCTGGCCAAGATGGAGCAAAAGGATCTCTTGGAGTTTTTTCTTTTTTTAAACTCTTGGAGAATTTTTAGAGATGTGCAGTGTGATGGTTCTTGGAGTAGAGGGCACAGGAAGGGAGGTTGATGCCTTTCCATGTGAGAGGGATCCCAGTGTCTCACCCTCATGTTGACATTTGCCCATTGATGTTCGAGGGGTACAGCTGGCCCGTGCACGGCCTGTTCTGTGTGAAGCATCTTTGCAGTAGTGGCGGTAACTGTGTGCTCCTTGTCAGGCACTTACACACACACACACACACACACACACACACACACACACACACACACAGTTTATCAACAACAATATTTGCCCAGTGTCTGCGTGTTAAGCACTTTTCACACATTATTTCATTTAATCCTCTCAGCAGCCTTTGAAGGAGGTAAAGCAGTGATCTTCGTTTTGCAAATGAAGAAATAGGCCCAGAAGGGTTAAGCGACTTGTCTGCATTTGCATCTGGGTCTGTCTGACTCTAAGACCCCTGCTCTTTCCCTTCACTCCCCACACCGAGGGGAAACTGACATCAGCACACCTTTTTAGTGGTCACCTTCTTGCAAAAGGTCCCTCAGAAATACTCAGACTGATGGTTGTCACCTGCACATCCTTCTCACGACACCCAGCCCCTCCTCCTTCCCTGAATCGAGAGACTTGAGCCTTTAGACAGGCACACCTTGGCCATTTACACTCCCCCGGCACTGTGCAAAAGGCCAGCAGGTCGGAGAAATACGCTGTGTTTTTTTTTTTTAAATTTTTATTTATTCTCTCACTGCCCATGTTTTAGTGTCCTCTGTTTGACATGGGCAGTTTTAAAATGAAGATTAGAGCTCTGGGACTCACAGCTATTGTTAGGAAGCTGTGTAGTGAAACTGAATTCATTGTATCTCCGAAGTGAGGGGGCTTGCACGATTCTGAAAGTTGGAGATCTCAGCTTTTTTAGGCTATTTATAAACCAAATGCGGTTGCTGGCCTGCCCTGGTGATCTTTCTGGTCTACTCAGCCTTCGGCCCCAGGCAGGACTTTGTTTCCTACAGGCTCCAACAACCACATTTTTTTGAACATAGATGAGGCCACTGTTAAGAGAGGTCGGGAGTGTCTGAAATATTTTGTTGTTTTTGGCATCTTTCTTTCAGCGGTATCAATTTTCAGTTACTCCTGCTTTTTCCCCCAATTTTTTTCCTTTAAAAATTCCTTCTTGAGTATCCCTCGCCCTCAACCCCAAAGCCTAGGGTCCAGCGGGGATCGGGCCGTCTCGGGTCAAGGCAGCACCCTTTCGGGACCTCCCGGTTCCTGCAGATGTTCGCATTCCTCACCCTGCGCTTCCGCTGGGAACATGCTCTCGGGACATTCCCTTCTCTCTCACGTTATTGTCCTGCCTTAGACTATTTGGAATTTGCTATGATGACACTTTCCAAATGCAGCGATGTTATAGCAGTAGGAGATGGATACTCCCACGCTTCCTAAGTTATAATCTTTGACCCATTCTCAGGGATGTGAACTGAAATAGCTGTGCTTGTGTGTTGCTGTGGTGGTGGTTTTTACTGGGCGGGGAGCATTGTCGAGGCTCTGTCGGCTGCACGGTGTACACTGATGTACACTTACGTACCTGCAGATCTAAACATACGGGAATTCTCGGTTGACATGGTCCATACGGAGTCCAGCGATAGGTGAGTGACTGCTCTTAATCTCCGCACCTCCGTTCCTGTCTGCTGTGTGACATACGGTCCTCTCTGAGACCTCTGATGTCATTTCTCGATAAACGTTCTCCCGTTACAAGTCTAGCAATTTCCTATTGGTGTCCCTCTTGCTCACCACTGCCGTTGCTGTCTCCAGCTTCTGCCCTCATAGGGCTAACAACACAGGGGGCGTTCTTACTGCAGGACCCACTACGTGTCAAGAAGTGACTTCTTGACTATTTTCTGGAGCAAAATCTGAGAAATTCCCTGTCCAATACAGAATATCGTAAAAGAAAAACCTTTAAATTTTAAAAATGAGTGAATTTTTTTTTCACTGTCGAACTGAGGTTGTAGTAGATTATTTTGTAGTAGATTATTCTGTATTAGGGCCAATTCCCTTTAAGGCTTTATCTCTGTTATCACTTTCTCCTATTTTTATTTACCACAACGGTGTCAAAATAGGCAGATGAATCTCCAGTATCTCCCTCTATTCTTTCCTCTGCCTCCAAATTATATTAGCTATCTTAAAAATCAAGAGGGCCGAGGCTGAGTAAGAGTGAGACCCCGTTTCTACAAAAAATAGAAAAATTAGCTGGGCGACGTGCCCCACACCTGTAGTCCCAGCTACTTGGGAGGCTGAGGCAGGAGGATCGCTTGAGCCCGGGAGTTTGAGCTTGCTGTGAGCTATGATGATGCCACTGTACTCTAGCCTAGGCAACAGAGTGAGAGCCTGTTTCAAAAAATAAATACATAAAATGAAGTTAAAAATCAAGAGGGCCAATAAAGCAAAGCACAGCTTTCAGGACATAATAGGTCCATAGCTTTTCTTTTTTTAAAAAATCCGTCCATCTCTTCATCCGTCCAGCCATTTATTTATTTTTGTTTTTATTTTTACTTTAAAAATTTTTTTTATCTTTTTATTTATTTTTTAGAGACAGGGTCTTGCTCTGTCACCCAGGCTGGAGTGCAGTGGCGCAATCACAGCTCACTGTAGCCTCGAACTCCTGGGCTTAAGTGATCCTCCCGCCTCGGCCTCCCAAAGTGCTGGGATTACAGGCACGAGCCACTGTGCCCGGCCCCAGCCATTTATTTAAAAATGTCAATACTGGCCAGATGTCGTGGCTCACGCCTGTAATCTTAGCACTTTGGGAGGCTGAGGTGGGAAGATTGCTTGAGCCCAGGAGTTCCAGACCAGTCTGGGCAACATAGTGAGACCCTGTCTCTGCCAAAGTTAGCTTATTCTAGTCCCAGCTACTCAGGAAGTTGAGGTAGGATGATCACTTGAACCCAGGCGTTCGAGGCTGCAGTGAACCATGATCAGGCCACTGTATTCCAGCAGCCTGGGCGACAGAGCAAGATCCTGTCTCTAAAAAAACAAAGTCAACCCAAGTTTCAAGAAGGAAACTTCCACTGGGGGTTCTTGTTGGGGTCTCTATTTCCTTTTCCCAGAGCTCTGGCCACAGTGTGGCCCCAGCGTTGTAGCAGTAGGGCAATGCAGTCATCACGTTGGGCCTGATGTTTGCTTGACCCCGAGGATGTGGGCTCTTATGAAGACAGAGAGCAAGGACCCAGATGGGCAGGGGAAAGGCCGAAGCTCTAAGAGCATGTTGCAATAGGAAGTAAGAAACCCAGATAGGCTGGAGGGTGCTAAAGCCCTCTGGGCAGGTATCAGGCTCTTGGGTAATTGTGATGTGTGAGATATTTATTTCTCAGATTTAGGTCTTTGAAACAGCAAAAAAGTTCCAAGAGGGCTATAATTTAGGTGAGGTTTTGTTTGTTTGTGGACTCTGGAGAATTGAGAACTTTATTCTCAGATTCAGAATTTATATGTACTAGGATGGGAGTGCATATGGAATTAAATAGCCTTCTTTCCTGCTAAATAAAGTATTAATAACATATGCTCCCTGGAGAAGATTTGGAGAAATACATACAAATAAATGAAATTTATCCATAACCCATAGATAATAGCTGTTAATATTTTGGTGACTATATATCCATTTTTTAAAAAGAGCCATAAATAGGAATATAAAAATAATATTTAGATGATTGAGATTATATTATACATTTTATATCTTTAAAAACTCTTACCATGATACGGTGAATTTTCCCCTAGTTCATTAAAAATCACTTGAACACGTAGTTTTCACACAATTGTGGAATATGTCTTTATGTGCATGTCCCATCGCTTGTCTAATTATTTTCTAATCATGTGACATTCAGGGAATTTCCAACTTTTTGTTATTATAAATTCTATTGCTGTTGCCATCTGTATACTTTAATCTTCATTTTCATCTTTGTTTATTTACTTGGAGTTCTAGAAGTAGAGTTACTGAGTCAAAGGGTATGAACAGTTTTTTTTATTTTAGAATATTGCCGGGCGCGGTGGCTCACGCCTGTAATCCTAGCACTCTGGGAGGCCGAGACGGGCGGATCCTTCTGAGCTCAGGAGTTTGAGACCACCCTGAGCAAGAGTGAGACCCCATCTCTACCAAAAATAGAAAGAAATTAACTGGACAGCTAAAAACATATATAGAAAAAATTAGCCGGGCATGGTGGGGCATGCCTGTAGTCCCAGCTACTCGGGAGGCTGAGACAGTAGGATCGCTCGAGCCCAGGAGTTTGAGGTTGCTGTGAGCTAGGCTGACGCCATGGCACTCGCCCCAGGCAAGAGAGTGAGACTCTGTCTCAAAAAAAAAGAATATTATGAGGGTACAAATGTTTTGGTTACATGGATTGCACTTGTACTGCCGGAGTCAAAGTGATAAGTGTGCCCATCACCCAGATAGTGTGCATTGTACAGGTTAGGTGTGATTTTACCCATCCCTGCCTACCCACCCCCCTCCTGAACATTTTGGTTTTTTTTTTTTTTTTTTTTGAGACAGAGCCTTGCTCTGTTGCCTGGGCTAGAGTGCCATGGCGTCAGCCTAGCTCACAGCAACCTCAGACTCCTGGGCTCAAGTGATCCTCCTGTCTCAGCCTCCCGAGTAGCTGGGACTACAGGCATGCGCCACCACCCCCAGCTAATTTTTTGTATATATTTTTCGTTGTCCAGCTAATTTCTTTCTATTTTTAGTAGAGACAGGGTCTCGCTCTTGCTCAGGCTGGTTTTGAACTCCTGAACTCAAACAATCCTCCTGCCTTGGCCTCCCAGAGTGCTAGGATTACAGGCATGAGCCACTGTGCCCAGCCACATTTTTAACTCTCTTGTTACATACGTGTTGCCAAATTGCTTTCCAGAAAGGTTCACACTCCTGTCCTGGGTGTGTAAGAATCCTAGAAAATATTTCAAGTGGATGACATCTGTTTTTTTTTTTTTTAAGAGACAGGTTCTCACTCTGTCACTGCTCAGGCTGGAGTTCAGTGGCATCATCATAGCTCACAGCAAACTCAAACTCCTGGGCTCAAGCAATCCTCCTGCCTCAGCCTCCCGGGTGGCCAGGACTACAGATGTGAGTCACCAGACCTGTCCAGTTTTAAGCAGTGATCTTCCCTTCTCGTGCTTCCATCTCTCATCTAGGAACGCTCTGTTTTCTTAGGGTCTGGTCCCAGCTGCCTCTTGTGTATTATGAGTCTGATAGTGATTTTCAGTTGCCTCAATTCCTAGGGGCAGTTTTATTCTTGGTTTGAATCTCCACTGGTGGGAGCTAAGCCACTGAGATGGGTGGCAGAAAAGGTATTTGGGACGGAGATGCTACTCAGTGCTCCTTTTTTCGTTCTAAGGTGGGCAGCCAGTGACTCTTCCTTTCCATGAGCTGCCTCGAGTCAAATGGCAAATGTCATTTGCAGCACATACTTAGGAACTTATATTCTACTAAAGAAACCTGGATCATACAAAAACTTCCCTCATTTTACTTGTCATTAAAATACATTATTTAGTTATTTGAATTATGTGGGACTATGTTCTGGTTTGGTTTGGTGCATGCACGCCTGTGTGTGTGTGTGTGTGTGTGTGTGTGTGTGTGTGTGTGTGAGAGAGAGAGAGAGAGAGAGAGAGAGATTATGTACACACGTACTCTTGGTTTGCTTTTAACGAAGTCCAGAAAGGTAGATGAAGTAGGAAACAAATATCAAAAAATGTTCAATCTAACTAGTCATCATTATATATTTGAAACTAGCAACAATTTGAAATAATGAGAACATTCAATATATGTAAGAGTATAATGACGGTAACAATATATTCGTGGTTGCAACGTAAGTAAAATATTGTTAGAAAGCAATTTTGTAATAGCTCTCAAGAATTATCAAAGGTCATAGCTTATGATCTCATATTATTACTTGGAATTTATGTTCTTTCTGTGTAAAAGAAGAAACAAAGCATGAAAATAGGAATCTTAGCATTATTTATAACAGCGAAAAATTGGTTATAGCCTAACAATTTAATCATAGAGAAATGGTTAAGAAACTTATAGCAAAACCAGCTCATTAATGTTATACAACCATTAAAAACAATGATTATAAAGACTATGTAGCAACCTGGGAAATGTTTATGATGTCATTTTAAGTTTTAAAAAGGCCAGTTATGTGGATAGGGACATGAGAAAGCTTGCAGAAGTGAAAATTGTTGGCTGGAGTGATTTTTCAAAAAAATTCCCAACATTGTTATATTATGATTTTTTTGCACGAAACCCAGAAATCACTAGGGAGGCTTGGCGTGCTTTGGAAAGATAGGGTGCCCGGGAGTTGGACAGAGGCCGTTTCTCTTATGAACAGTCTAGGCTCTTTGTTAGCCATGTGTTGTGAAGGCCATGGAGCTACTTGCTAGATAATTTCATTATGGTGTTAGATCGAAGGTGAAGGGACTAGCTAGAGAGAGGAGTGTTTAGTGCACTTACGCAGCACGAACCTTTTCCGTGTCGTCCCTGGAGATTGGGTGGGGTGGTTTGGGGCAGTCGTGGTCAGGAAGCCCACAGGGCTTACCTGGGGAACTCCTGGGATAAACCACCCTCTGCCACCCTCTAATCAATACTTTTACATTGAGAAACTCAGATGGAAATGAAATTTAAGATAAGTGATTCCGAGCAGTCATAAAACCTGTTAAAACTGTGTAACTAGGGCAGGTGCGTTGCCTCTTGCCGGTAATCCCAGCACTTCGTGAGGATCGCTTGAGGCTAGGAGCTGGAGACCAGCCTGGGCAACATAGCGAGATCCAGTCTCTATAAAAAATTAAAAATTAGCCAGGCATGGTGGTGTGCACCTGTAGTCCTAGCTACTAAGGGAGACTGAGGCGGCAGATCGCTTGAGCCCAGGAGTTCGAGGCTGCAGTGAGCTGTGATGACGCTGCTGCACTCCAGCCTGGGCGACAGAGCAAGACCCTGTCTCTAAAAAAACCAAAAATAAACAAAAATATAAAACGGTATAACTGGAGGAGTGCTGTGAGAGTTGAAAAGGACATCTTGAAGCTTTGCCTCGGCCTTGGTAGGGGATTTTTTTGGGTGATGGTCTGAGTGTGTGCATCAAGAGGTCCCCTTCCTTAGGTACCGATTGCCAGCAGGGGACTTTCTGTCCTTCACTGCTCAGTTGTTCGTGGAGGCTGGGGCTGGAGCGGCAGAGGGAGTTTCCGCAGAGGCCTCTGTGAAGAGGAGGAAGAGCTGGGAAAGACTTGGACAATGACGGCGACGTGTTTGAAGGGGTGAGGAGAAGGGCTTTGGGGGCCCGCGCAGCAGGCTCTGCGGCCCAAATCATAGCAACCGTGTGACAAGGAATATACAGATGAGATCAGAACGAGGGCCAGGGACCTCAGGTTTGTGTCTGTGCACCATCTTTGAGTGTGTCGCTCCTGCGTGGGCCTGCCAGCTGTAACCACATTTCCGTGTGATGCTCAGTTCTCCTGCAGCCCATCCTTCCCCGCGCCTCCCACAGTCTTGATGAGCTCTGTGACTCAGCTGCTTCTCAGGACATCTGAGCAGCTGTTCCCCGCCCCCCGGGGATAGATCCACAGTCAGGAGATGGTGTAACCAGAATGATTCTTCTCTTTCACTTGGGTCCATTTGGGTCCTCTGCCGCTCATCGATCCATGCAAATGGGAAGCCCCTTAGACAAAGTAGACTTTTGGCAGATTGTAGAAAGAGTGACTTCTTTAGCCCGTGCCTTGAGAAAAGGGCAGCACTGATGAATCCTGCAAGCTACCAGGGGGAATTTTGAAAGGCAGCCTTAAGTCGGACACCGTGCTTGCCCAGAGAGTCCAGAGAGTCAGCTTTGTTCTCCCGCTGCCGTTTGTGTGTTTCCTCTTAGAGATGCCACAGGAGTGGCAGTAGTCCTGCAACCCCTGGAAACTGTCCCTGTGACTGGGTTGGCATTGAGGGGGTGTGCTTAGTTTCTTGGGGGCTGGTGACCCCCTCATCCTGACCTGGCAGCCCAGCTGCCTTCCTGGAAGGCTGACCTGGCCCTTCTGTGCGGGACCCTGTCCTCCCCATCACCGTGGGGAAGCCGCATCCTCTCTCAGGAACACGCGCCTCCCCCGCAATGCCAGGCCTCTCTCCTGCCGTCTTTGACCCCGTGCTAGGAGATTTAAAGTTCCTCCTGTGGCGTCTGTTTCTCACTGTTGGCTCATACCCTCTCTTTCCTTCTCCCAAACCCAGCTCTCTCCATTGCGAAAGTGGAGCTGGGACAGACGCTTGGCTGGAGCAGATGGAGGGGGTCTGTCTGCGGGCGCCGCTGGCGCAGGCGATGCTGCTTCGGGCAGGGTGTCCCTGCGGCGTCCCCGCCTGCCGCGTCCCCCACCTCTGCTGTGCTCCTCTTGCTCCGTGGCGTCTTTCTGAAGCCTCTTTCCAGCTTTTATCCTGTTCTCGCCTGCTCTTTCACTGCGCCTCCTCTGACTGTTTTAGCCGTGCGGTGTCATCTCTGCCCTGTTCCCTTTACTCCTTCTTCCCCCGTCGGCACCCAGTGTGGCTGCGGGGTCTCCTGATGCGTCTCCCGAATGTGTCTTCTGTCCCCCCTGGGGACTCTGGCCTGACCTTTCCTGAATCAAGGGGTGCACCGGTCACTGGTGTCTGGTGTGTGTGTGTGTGTGTGTGTGTGTGTGTGTCGGGGGGCACTTTTTTTTTCTCCCCCAGTGTCAAACAGTATCTTTTATTATAGCATTAGTTCATGGTAAATGAATGAAAACATTACTTTCAGGAGAAATTAACAATTTTCAGCTTAAAGAACTTGCCCCCAATATAACAACCAATTTGTATTAAGTATGTTTGTTAAAAGGTACAGAAGCTCCTACTGGGCAGGCTGGCAAGGAACAGTGCTAGAAAACTTAATGAATGATACCAAATGTGCCTGTTGTAGAAAAAAGTTGCCCACTACATCTCTTGGCTTGAGAATGTCCTGATACAAGGCAAGCATGTTTCTACACCAAATGTTGAAGCTGGTTAGGTTTTCAGAATACAAGTTGATGGCAACCACTGGTCCTTCAGACTGACATCCATCCTCTGGGGACACAGCCTCCTCCTCCTGGGCTGAGCCGCTGTGGCTGCCAGCTCTGGACCTGTGCACTCCAGCACTGAGTTCTCAAAACCTCACGGAAGGCCAGGGCTCCTGTGTCCAATACTCAGCGACTGAACACGCTGGTGATCCTTCACCAATTTGCAACCTCATAGTTACCCTGATTTTACTCTGCAGTGCGTCCGCCAACCAGTTCTCTTGCGTTTGCCCACTTCCCACGGCGGGCCGGGTAACTGGGTCCCGGCCTTCGCGGATCCCAGGCTACTGCGGCGGTGGCCCTCCATCGCACAACTATGGCGAAAAAAAAGCGGGGGGCATTTTTTTCTTGGGGCTGTCCCTCAACTCTGCAAGGCCCCTTGTGGGGGTGGGAGAGGACAGACCACACACCCAGTCGCCACCCTAAGCCTGATCCCTGGGAATGTGTCTCCTTGTTCTGCTGGACTTGTCCCGCTCTGGGCCTGGAGGACGGGGGCCGTAGTGTCTCTCATAATGGTGCCTGGCTGCAGACCGGAGGCCTTGGTGGGCTTTGGCCATGACGAATTTTGCCCTGTTGGAGTCAGTCAGGGCTCAGCGGCAGGTGGTGTCTGTCCTTGACGGTCTGAGTGTCACGCGGTGCTTTGTAGCCCTTGTGGAGCCCTGTCCCGCTCTGCACTGGATGTGCATCTGGGTTGGGCGTCCCTGCTTGTAGAAAGGTGCTCATCCTTTTGGGAGGAGAACAGAGCTCCTGCTCTTTCCTTGGGCTCTTTGGAGAGGCCCGAGGAGGTTACGAAGAAGGGAGGCTGGCGTGGAGGTGGCATGTTCCACGTTGCCAGGGACCGTTCTGGAGTCCGTGAAGGCGCTCAGGGCTGGGACTTGCTTCTGGCTTTCCATTCTTTGAATTGTAAGGGGTCTGGGTAACTGTAGCAGTCTGTTTGGGCTGTCATCACCAAGTACCACAGACCGGGGGGCTTCAACAGCAGAAGTTAATTTTCTCACGGATCTGGAGGCTGGAAGCCCAAGGTCAGGGTGCCGACAGGGTTGATTACTTCTTTTTTTAGATTTATTTTATTTTTTTTTAACTGAATCCCCAATGTGATCGTCCAGGGTTGGTGACTTCCGAGAGCCGTGAGGGAAGGACCTGTGTCCCCTAGGCTTGTAGATGGCTGTCTCCCCCTGCGCCTTCATGTGGTCTTCCCTCTGCACGTGTCCGCGTCCACACTTCCTCTTTCTGGAAGGATTTCAGCCAGAGGACTAGGCCCCCCAGTGACTTCATGCTGATGTCATCATCTCTTTAAAGACCCTGTGTCCAAACATAGCCACATTCTGAGGTACTGGGGGTCAGGACCCCAACGTACGAATTTTGAGAGGACGCGGTGCAGCCATGACAGTAACAGCCAAGTGAGGAAAGTGCTGTTGGGCTGGGGCAGAGGGTCGTGTCCCTGCCACAGGCCGGTCCCTTGGTACCTGCAGGGGCCAGAGTGGCTGCCCTTCCTTCCTGAATTCCTGACAGAGTTTTATTGAGGTATTTGAATTGAAGCTCACCTCCTTTCTGGGGTAGTTCTTCATGTATACAGTGGCGTTACAACCCACTTCACGAGGCCTTTGTGCAGAGCAGTAATAATAGCTACTGTTTATGAAGTGCTTCCTGTGTGCCTAGCACTTCACTCTCAACCAAAGTCTTATGAGGTATATACTGTGATTACCCCATTTTACAGATGCAGACACTGAGGTGCAGAAAGGTTAAATAGTTTGTGGTCACATAATTCATCAGTGTCTAGAACCAGAATTTGAACCCGAGTTTGATCTGAAGTCTGGGCGTGCATTCTTACGTGGTGAAGTGCCTGGCGCCTTGCTGGGCACGTGGGGGTAGTTGAATACAAGTGGGTGGATTTCGATGCCTGATGAGAGTCGGTCGAGGTCTCCAGGGCCTGGTTGGGGTGGACCATTCAGTGCCGAATGATCCGCTTTCCCTGAAAGCTCTGCGAGTGAGCCAAGGAGAGGGTCCTGAGGCAGGGCCGGCTTCCCCCTCCTTCTCACCAGCACCTCCCTCCTGCGCAGGGTGATGTGAGCAGAGCCCAGGAATGCCTTATGTGGACCGGCAGAACCGAATCTGTGGGTTTCTGGACATCGAGGAGAATGAGAACAGCGGCAAGTTTCTGCGGAGGTACTTTATTCTGGACACCCAGGCCAACTGCCTCCTCTGGTACATGGACAACCCCCAGGTGAGAGGGTGAGGGAGAAGCGGGTGGAGCGGCCAGCTGCCCATCACTGCCTGGGAGGAACGCAGACGGGGTCACCTGCAGAGCTCATCTCATGAGCAACAGGACCTGCTGGTCAGTAAGGAGGGGGAGCCCTGAAACATGCGTGCGCACACGTACGCGCACACACACACACACACACACGCGCACACACACACACACAGAAAAACATCTCAGATCTTAGCCTGGGGAGAAGGAAGCTCTTCTGACCCTGGCGATGGGTGGGGGGGGGGGGAATCTGTATCTTTTCTTACATGCAGGAATTTAGCACTTGCAAAAATCAGGCAGAGGCTGTTCCCTGTCACCTCTCTTATTTGGGCTGTGGCCTGCTGGCTGGCTGCTCCTGCTTTTCTAGTCTGGGGCCCCTCCCCAGCAGAGAATGTGATCTGGTTCCCCGAGCTGGACTCATGTTGGACTTCTTTGGTCTGCTGAATCAGGAAGTCCTAGAATCCTGGTGGAGGCGCCCTTGGAGGTCACCTCGTTTTGTTTCCTCATGCTCACGCATTGCAGTTGACTTAGGCAAGGACACAGCCGGAGTTAGGTGACTGACTTAACCGTTGGTGGAGGTCAGGCACAAAGATGGGGGGCCACTTGTTAAGTTTTATTGCTGTGCCTGGGAGTCCCTGGAGTCCTCACGGTCTGGGAAAAAGCTGCTCTACCCCTGCTTTGGGATCTCTGTTTTTTTTTTAATTCTGGTCCTAAGTGCTGTTAACTCTTCCCTGCCCACTGCCCTGGAGCAGTTTGGTGGAATGAGGCTGCTGAACAGCTAGATCGTGGGCCATGACGGTGCTGGGACGAGGCGGCTGGGGTTTGGCTCTGGTCTAAAGGCCTGGGAAGAAGCAAGTCTGAGTGTCGGGGATGGGTTTGTGCTTTCAGATGTGATGCGCAAACAGGGTCGTGTGAGTCTCTAGGTCATTATCCTGGGACTCGTCCTCTAGAGGCCTTTGGCATTTGTCTTGTGGAGTGGATGGCTGGGAGAAAACGCAACAGATGCAGAAAATACGCTCAGAAAGTCAGCCGCTGCCCCTTGCCTTCTCCAGGAAAGACTTAACCCCCAGTAGAACTGCGCCCCGTAGGTCACCCCACGTCCCTGATACACCTGTCACTTATGTGCGTTTGGAGTGCTGAGGATTCTGAGCGAATCCTACCTTTGGACCCCATCGCACCCCCGACTTGGCCGGGAGTGCTCACGTGTCTTCACATTCGGTCCTGGCCCACCTGCAGGCCCTGCCATCTCATCTCTCCGCCTCTGCCCTGCACTGGTGCCCACGGCTGGTTCGACAGACCCATTGTGAATGGAAGTAGAAACTAAGGTACCTCTTTCCGCTGCTGGAGGAGCTTGGGGTTAAGTCTTTGTTGACGTTGGACTTGGCTTTGGGCACCCCGGGGATGAGCCCTTGGTGGTTTATGGTCTCCGCATCTTATCGTTGCATTTCCATTTTTCCTCCTTTGGGTACTTTATCCCACTCGCTTGCCACATTAGCTTAAGTCACTCGAATGGATTTTTGTCTTGATTTCCTGCTTTACACCACGCTTCCCAGTCAGGCCTGTTCTTAACCCAGTTGCTCTGGGATCCTGCCTGCTTTTTGCCAGCTGCGTCTCCTGAGAGTTGGAGCTTCCTTCATACCCTGGGCCACAGACTGAGAGTCTTGCTGTTAGTGACAAATCACTCAGGACCACAGTATCACCGTCTTGGATCTTGAATGTTGCCAGGTGTCACTCTGACTTGCCCTCTGATTGTCACTTAGGCCCAGAACCTGCACTGACCGTGGGCGTTGTGCCCTGGGCTGCCTTGCTGGGCTCTCTAGGTTTGGCCACTAAAGCAGGTCCCACCCTGCCCAGGGCAGGCTCCTGCTCTTTCCAGCCAGCTGGGCTCGCAGGATCTCTGTGGTAGAACCTTCTTCAAGTCTGAATTACCAAACAGAACTTGGGGCCCATTGCCGAGGATGCTTTACATTTTCCCAGGAAGCAGCAGAGTTCAGCTGGCTTGGCTATGGCTGAAAAGGGAGAGTCTTGCTGTGACACTGTTAGGCTGTTATCAGTTGTTGAGTTGGTCAGTTCTTTGTTGTGTAAATGGCCACACATCCACTCCAGGTTTGAGAATGGGCACTTTGGTAAGTTGTCAAATGGTATTAGTGAGCATTGGGTTTTCATTTCATTCTGAAAAGTCTAATTGGTAGGTATTATTGTCCTCATTCTCAAGATGAGAGGTGATGGCCAAGAGGGGAAGAAATTTGCCCCTGGTTACATAATAAGAAAGTGGCAGAGCCAGGATTCTAACCCGGGCAGCCTGACTCCAGAGTCCCTGCCATCACTGGTGACAATGAGACAGGCATCTGAGGGTTGCTTGGCAGGAAGGAAAGCCTGCAAAGCTGGTCTCTGATTAAGAAAGAGAAGCCAGAGGACTGCTGGGGCTGGAAAATCCTACAGGGTAGGGAGAGCATCTGGTTTAGGTTTCGATCTATAGTGTCCGGCATTTGATACATGTGTGCTCCGTGAAGGAATGAACGAACACGCTGAGGAGGCCGTTAGTAGGCAGGTCCTTAGGAAGTGTGGCGCGTCTGACACCACTCTCCTGGGACTGGGGACAGGGCCAGAACTGAATGGAGCTCTACCGAGTGGGTCACAATTAGGGATTTTGGTTTCCCCAAGAGAAAACTGGAGGTTTCGGTCTGTCTCTGTGAAGACGGGCATTGGGAACTCTTTGGTCATTGAACATCTTCCTTTACAGGGAAAAGGAGACCCCCTTTTACAAGATTGGTATCTTAGTTATTCCATAGGCACCAATAAGTACGGGATTTTCAGACCCAGGTCTCTGACCTTTGCCTGTTTAAGCCACCTGGTAGGTGGCGTTCATTGAACCTGTTTCCACTCCTGCTGCTGCTACTGCTGTTATTACCATACAGCTTGTACTTGCTGAGTGGTAACCACACACAGCCCGGTGTGAAATGCTTTACATATATCATCCCATTAAATCCTCTCAATAATCCTGGGACCTGGGGACTATTATCACTCTTCCTTCGAGGTCATGTAGGTGGTACTTGCAGAACTGGAGTTGGAGCCAGGTCTGCGCAGCCGTGCTCATCTGGAGTCTGCACTCCGTACCTCTGTCTACTTCTCTCCTTCTACTGACGTTTGTGTGCAGCCCGGTGCAAGGTCCTGTAGACACCATGGAGGGCGAATTCAGTGAGGTCTTCCCCCCAGGAAGCCTCAGGTTCATTGGCGAGATGAGAACAACACACGCAAAACTATGGTGTTCGTAATCCATCCAGCACCTCACGGGAACAAGGTAGCACATCACTAGGTTGCCAGTGCCCAGGTGCCAATATTTTGGTCGAAGGGGACAGGGTGGCAGTCTTCCTTTGCTGCTGCCTGTAGGGGAATGATGTAGGGCCTGGAGGTGGAGTCCCATATGGACAGTCCTCAGGCCTGGGAGACAAGAGGTCAGGGTGCAGTCCTGGCTGTATTGCTGAGCTGATTTGCATCTAAGGCAAGTCATTTATCCTCTGGAGCACGGGCACTCTGGGTGATCCTTAACGTGACTTTTAGCCCTTCATTTCCTGAAGGCCTGAGAATAGAGAGAGATCCTGGAGTTCTGCGACATTATTTAACACACATTTACTAAATTTGTGCGGTGTGCCAGATACCACTCTAGATGCTGAGGCCACCACGGTGAACAGGACAGTCTTTGCCTTCCTGGAGCTTACGCTGTGGTTGGAGAAATAGATGATTAAAGACAAACGGGGTGGGGAGAGCTTGGGGGCACCCCTCTGTGGAGGAGGAGGCACAGATTCAGATCTCGAAGGATGGGGGAGATTAATTATTATGAACACTACAAATTATCCACGTTTGTGGAGCATTTTGTGCGTTTTGAAGTGTTTCCTCTTGCAAGCTCTCACTTGATTGTTACACTCCCCCTGTCCTAAGCAGAGATGAAGAGGAAGAGGAAGAGGAAGAGGAGGGTGTTCTAAGTGAGGGGAACAGCAGTCGCTGTGGGGGCAGAGGCAGGAAGGGGAGAGGGGTGTTTAAGGTCGAGGTCCCCAGAAGGAGACCCCGGAAGGAGTCAGACACCGAGGCGAGGACTCGTTGGCAAGGTCTTTGGTAAGGAAATGTTCCCGAGGGAACTGCGGAGAGCTGGGGAAGAGGGACAGGGAGGGGAGGAGGCCAGACAAGGGTGTGAGCTCGCGCAGAAGTCACAAGGGTAGGTTGCAGCCTGGGCCTGCGGGGAGCTCTGGGGTGAGTCATGCCCAGAGTTGTCCCAAGGGAGCCGCACTTGTGTGTGTCCACACTGGGCGGTCACGGTCTCTGGCTCTGCAAATGTGGGCAAAACGGCTTCCAGCAGCCCAAAGACAGTCCTCTGAAGCAGAGTCGCAGGTGCCAGCCACTGAAAGCACAGTGAAATGGCGAGAAGAGACTGAGGGCATCTGGGAGGCCCGCGACAGTGTCTGCGAGTGGGGCATCAGCGGTCAGAACACAGTGTGGACCGGCCTTGATTGTCTGGCAGAACTTAGAATTGATGTAGTCAAGTAAGGAATCAGGGATTCTCGTACAGGCGCAGGTGACACTAAACCGATATAGGACAAACCCCATTAACTAAAAAGGACCCCTATAAATGGAAAATTTCTATATTATTGATTATGGCCACTGATTTGGCTAATGCATTTAAAAATCAATATGCTGGCAACATAGAGCAAACGAATAATTCTCTATTTTTGTTGTTGTAAGAACCCATTTGTAAGTGCACAATACCATATCGTTGACTACAGGCATGATGTCGTACAGCAAATCTATCTCTGAATTTATTGATCTTGCGTGCAAACAAATAACTCCTGAAACAAACATTGGCTGGGTTTTCCTTAAAACGTTACTATAATATGATGACACTAGCATTTGTATTTTAATTTAATATTGGTCCCTGTCATGATAGAGGAGGTGAATTCCTTAATTAGGGTTGCCCTGGCTTATCACAGCCACCTACAGTTACTATGTTTAGTTGCCCAGCAATGCATACAATTGACCCCTGTAATGCCCACTTGGCTAAGCAATCACAAGGCTGAATTATATGGCCCTGGACAGAGGGTAAACAGAAGCATGAGAACAATATTGCACAAGTTCATTGTTTTTGTCAAGTGTACTCTGTAAAATATATGTTTTCTCTTTTTCCAAAAACTACTTTGATGCTTTTACTTTCCAAAGGCAACGATGTGAATCATGAATCATAATATCCAAAAAGATCGCATCTCTTCTGGTAACTCTGGGACTCCAAAGAAAGTTCTTTGCTTTTATTTTTTTATTTTTCCTTAATAAGCTGAAAGCAGTTCTTTCCATTGATAGGGATAAAGAGCTTTAGCAGTGTTGGCAATAAGATGGATGTTTGGTTGCATTTTAGTAGAAAGGATACAAAAGTGTGGAAGGAGATTATATTAACATAGAACGTATAATGGACAATACTGTTGTCTTAAAGGCTAGGGAAAAATTGGTGTTTTTTTTTTTTTTTTTTAATTCCATTTTCTTGCCATGTAAACGAAATTGAGATAAGGGGAAAAAATTTAAAAATTTCACTTTCTGGTGTAGGAAAACTCCCTAAGTGAAGTTTGGTTGAAACCCAGCAATATTTAAAAGATTTTTGCATCATATACTTCAACCTGTCAAAATGCCAAGAACCAGTAAATCACTTTCTTTAGAAAATGGGAACAAATGCACATGGTGCAAAATTCAAAATGTAGGAAAGTGGACGTAGTGACAAGTTTCTCCCTCCCTCTCCTGCCCCCCACTACAGTCCCCTGGGCAGGGCAGCCAGTGTCGCCAGTTTCTTGTACGTCTGTCCAGAGATAGTCTCTGCATATACAAGCATCATCGTAACTTTTGCCAGTTGTTTGGGCAGAGTGATTTTAATTCATGGATTTTGCGTAATTGGTATGTTGACTGTCCATGTAGACACATGATTTTGAGCGTTAAGTAGAACTGCTGATGTGCTTTTGTCTGTATTTCCTTAGGGGGGAAAAAATCCCCCCAAAGATTATGAGCCACAGATCTGCACTTTCACCAAATGCAAATTCCGTGAAGGGTAAAATTATTATTCAGAAGGTTTTAGAATTAAAATTGTGTGTGAACTTTTTGAGAGTTAACATAAAATATTAAAGTGCAATTTTGTTTTATGCGTTTTCTGTAGTTATCTTATATTTTTTAAGCAGTTCTTGTCTTTATAACAGGATGTACTTTGTCTAAATTAAAATTAAAAACTAAGAAGCACTTTGGGACAAATGTGTTAATAGTTAGCACTGCTCAGGGTTAAAATTCAAGCAGCTAAAGAGATTGAAGCTATGAAACTTAGCAGGGGCTTTACTATTACAAAACCTTGAGGGTGACTGTTCTAAGTTTTCCAAAAACTTGTCTCGGTTATGTTGTTGTCATATTTTGCTTTAGATTGTAACCGTCAGTATTTGTTTAATATATCTGTTCTATACATCTTTCATTTATATGTCTAATTATATACTCAAGAATACCTTTTACTGTTAAAATTGTGTCCCTATGGCAAAACAGGCTATTGTGTGTTCAGGAGAAGGGGCTGCATGTTAGATTTTGTTTCAGAGCCCATTTTTATGAGTTATATCAGCTGACCATAGGACAACATGGTGAATACACCAATTAAAGTAACATCCATTTCTGAGCCTCCTGTCCTTGTCTGTAATATATGGTAATGATATCAATTATCTCAATCCCTGACATCCTCCCCGTGAGGATTAAGTAATGTGTGTGAAAGTGATGAGCTCTAGAGTGCTACAGACGTCGTTTGTTTGTAAAGTTTGTTCTGGCAGTGACATCGGGGTGGATGGGGAGGTGGGGAGAGCTGGAGAGACAGCTGGGACTCTCTCGGTGGTGTGGTGGGGTGACAGGAAGGGGCAGGTTTAAAGGCCACCGAAGGAAGAATCATTGCAAGTTCAGTACCTGGCTGAACGGGGAGGGAGATGGGCAGGTGGGAGGGAACTGACTAGAGGGTGGGGGAGAAATGGCATGTGGCGTTCCAGCCATGCGTGGAGGAGGCTGGGTTGGAGAAGGGGCGAAGGAGTTGGCTTATCAAGTTTAAGGCTTTGGAACCTTTCAGGTGGCCAGTTGTCAGAGTCTTGGGACCCAAACATATCCAGGGGATTATCTGGAGCCCAGGGCTTTGACCTGATCGTTAAGTCTCTGTCACCAGAGTTGGAAAAGGGAAGTAAAGGGAACGGGGGAGGTGGTGGCCAAGAGCCTTGCACATCACGAAGCTCGTTCTGTCTAAAGCAGGCGCTGGCACAGGTCAGCACGAAATAGACATCTGGATAACAGAGTGAAAGCGCTGAACCGACACAGCCGTCTGCCTGCAGCACTGACTGCCCTGAAGGGAAAGAGTAAACACCTGTTTCGAACTGAGGAACGGGGACTGTAGCTGTCGGCATGTCCTGTTTCCCCAAGTTGGTATCAGCACGTGGACCTGCAGGGTGCAGGGGAGGAGATGTGTTTGATGCCACAGCAGCAGGTAGAGCCGACGCCCAGGTCGATGCTTGGGAGTAGCTTGGTGACTTTCGTTTTTGTTATTCTCTCATTCGAGGGTGAGGGCTCTGGAATGTGGGGAGAAGCAATTATGCTGGTCTCCTCCAATCCCCTCGGGCTGTTCTCCTTAGGCAAGTTCTTTTCTGTGAGCCTGGACGGCCTTGGCTTTTGGTGGTTTGAGCTGTGGTTTCAGCTCATGGGCGGCCGTGTGGGCTCATGCCCTGGCTCCGGGACTGCCACGCACATCCTCCCTCCTCAGACTGGCTGCTGTTGACTGCCAGACACCCCAGGGGGCTGTAGAGAAGGGAAGAAGGCACCAGCATCTCTCCTTCCTTCCCCCTTTCCACTCTGGAATCCCCGGTCCCTTGGAGTTTGGCACCTGGGAGCCAGTTGGACTAGTTCCTGCCCTGCCCAGCTTGGGCAAGGACAGCACCCTGCTGGTCCTGCTCTTGTATTTACCTTTCATTGATAATTGACTCTCAGATAATGGCTCCTGGGAGGTGACAGGGCCTAGAGGGAAGAGCCTGGGATTGGGGAATTCAGGAAGGGTTGGGCTGGAATGCTGGCTGGACTCCTCGCTACCAGGATGACCTTGGGCAAGTTCCTTCACCTGCTTGATCCTTAGTTTCTTGTCTGTACGGTGGGATTGTCAGGGTGAAGCCGCAATGTGCAAAAGTACCCAGCGGCGTGCCTGGCGTGTCACGGTTTCTACATGTATGTCGGTTTCCTTCCTTCTTTCTCAGGCTGCGCTTTGCCAAAACACCAGATTGATGTCAGGAGTTGTGGGCTCTGTCTTCCTTTGGCTCCTCGGGGATGTCACTTCCCCAGCTGAGCCTCAGAGGACGCGCGTGGTGAACGCAGAGGTACCCGCAGGACCTTGAGTGCTGACCTTCTGTGGACCTGTGTGTCTGCAGTTGCGTCTCCTGGTCACTGCCCTGCTCTTGTTACTCTCGCTAGAAGAGGGGAAAGGGAGAAGAGGTCACATGGGTAAAATTCTCCTTTAACAAGAAATACTCCTGTTTCTAGAAGAAGGCTTAACGTGGCAGGTGTGTCACATCTCTGTAGGGGCACGTCACCTCCTTCCTTGGCGATGGAAGAGAATAAACCCTCCACTTTCCTCTCGTGGGGAGTCAGCTCCTTCGAGGTCCTTCGTGGCAGAAGAGCTCTTGTGCAAAAAGCAGGGCATTGGCAGTGTCTTCATAAACCCGTCCGTCATTTAACAGGAACCTGCCCTGTGCCCTACATTGTTTCAGACAGTTTAGAAGTCTGAGGAGTGTACAGGCCACTCCTGACTGCCAGACATCCTCACGTGGGACGGCTGCTGCCAGCCGCACAGCACGGGAATCTCCATTCCCTCTCCCCGCCCCACCCCTGCTCTTCCTTCCTGCCCTGTGCTCACTGCCTGGGCGGCGACTGGGGTCGCTCTGTGGGCTGCCAGCCGGCCTGGGCTCTTCTCACGCCGGCCGCTGTGTGTCCAGTGCAGAGTCAGCAGGACCAGCCAGTGCCTGCCGCAGCGTCCACCAACCTTGCATCACCTGGGAGCTCTGAAAACGTACAGGGGCCCGAGGTGCCTGTCCCACACCAGTCAAAACCCCAGGGATGAAGCATGGTGTGTTTGAAAATCTCCCCAGGTGATGATTCACCTAAGCAGCCTTCCGGAACTTTTTCCTACCAACCTCTGTCTTGGCTGCAAATCTACTCAGACCCCCTCGTCACGATGCTTTCTGTCACTCTCCCCATAGCCTGTGTCTCAAACTCTCTGTCCCCAAGTCTTTGTCCCCCTTTTCATTGTGGCTCAGTCCTTTCCGGCCTATTCCACCCTCTTCTGGTTCTTGTCCCACAGGGGCCTTGCCCAGGCCATGGGGACTGCAAACCGAAATGACAGCCAACTTGGAACCTGGGTGGTGTCGTCCCAGAGGAACATTGTTTGCCAATGGTGGACCAAACTGGTACCAGTCTTCCGGTGCTTTATGAACTCAGCAGGCTTTTTTTTGGACTGGTTTGGGAACTTAACCACCATGCAAATATTGTTTTCATTTAAAAATTGACAAGTCCACTATGCAAAGCCATGGGATTTGCTCATGCCCTCCCTGCGCTTACTATCTGTTAAGAAGAGACCTAAACTCACAGGAAAATAGACTGCCACACAGAGTCCAGGGCCAGAGTTTGTTCCCTAGACCAGCCGTCCTTAAATGTGGGCCCATTGAGGGACCACTTGGGAGCGTTTAAAAAATGTGCATGTTCTGACCACGTTCCACTCAATTCTGATTCGGTGTTTCACGTTGGAGAAGGAACTGGCACATGAATTCAGAGAGAGGAGGTCAGAACAGGCTGCAGTCAGTGGAAGAGGGTTTGTGAAGGAGGGTCCTGAGTTTGTGCTTTTCCTGGAGGAGTCTGAGCCGTGGCCGGAGAGGCCTTGCACGGGTGCCCTCCCTAGCTGCTGTCTCTTGGTGTCCCAGCCCTGACACCTGGCTGCCGAGGCCCTCAGCTCAGGCGTGTTGGCACATTGTTCCTTGATCAGGAAGTGTCTGCCTGGGGCTGCTGGTGTGTCTCCTCGCCCCCCCCCCCCCCGCCCGCCCGGCAGCCAGCTGTCACCATTAATCTTCTGGGTCCAGTAATTGGGGTGGACACTGAGCATCACTTTGAATCAAGCTTCAGAGATCCCAGGGCTGTTTTCTCCTGTGTCATCCATTTCCCCCTGGGCAGGGAGGAAGGTGGGGGGGGAAGCAGCCTTTTCAGACATTTGTCATATTTTCCTGGCTTCTCGGGGTGGAGAGGAGGTGCATTTGAGCCCAGGAGCAGACCCCTGGGGTAACTGGGCCCACAGAGCCTCTGCTCTGCCTTCCTCTCTGAACTGGGCGCGGCCAGGGAGGCTGGGACTGAGGGTGGAGCAGCCCTGGAGGGCGGGTGGGGGGATGAAGTAGTTGAAATCTGATCGGTTCCTGTCTGTCGTTAGGAGTGGGTTAGTGTCCACGTGGTTCCCCAAATCCCACTTCATCACTCATAATGCAGGACTGGGCTCCGGAGGCCTCCGGGCTGTGGTTTCGGGTGAGGGGAGTGAGTGGTGCAAGCGCAGCGCTGAGCCTTGGCATTTGCATCTTGTAATTAGCGTTGTGGGAGGGGGCTGGGAACTGCCGCACGCCGGCCTCGCTCCTCGTATTTCCACGTAATTCTCCCAACCGCCCTACGAATAGGGCTTATTATCTTCATTTTATAGGTGAAGAAGCTCGCCTGCGGTCACAGAGCATTAATGTCACAGCTGGAATTCCAGCAGCTCAAGCTTTTAAATTACAGCGTGCTGCTTCTAGGGCATTGGCGTGCAAGTCAGGAGACCTGAGCTTTGGTTCAGCCTGTGCCACCAATTATGTGGCCTTGGACAAATCCCCTCACTCGCAAGTCCCTTTCCTCAACTGTGAAATGGGGTGGAGGGTGGTGGCAGATGCTCAGTCCCCAGCAGAGGCCTGTGTCTCCCCGTGTCCCTGGAGCCCTTGGCTCCAACGAGGCCGTGCAGAGGTCGGTCTCCTGGCAGCCCGAGTCTGAGCAGAGCTGAGCCAGTGCCCAGGCGGCTCGTGCTCCCTCCGGGGCAGTGTCAGTCACTCCTGCGCCTTCTGCAGCCTGATTTCAGGGCTGCAAGGCTTGTTTCTCCCTACCCAATAGAGGTTTCCTAAAAATATAAAAAAGCAGTCACTGTGTTGGTGAGAAAATTGTGTAAATAAAAGTACAAATCAGATCATCCACAGTTCAAATGCTAATCTGGCCACTCAAAAGCGGCTTTTCAGTTTACTGCCTCGAGGGCTCCCACTCTAAAATCCTAGGGTTCTGAGAATCCTTTTTTTGGGGTATTATCCCTGGATCCACTCTCTTGCTTGGATTTGCTTCAAATAACGCATGTTTATTTAGATAACTAGGGCTAGAAGGACTCTTCCCTATCATCTGAGACATTTCTTAAGGCCATCTCCTGGAATATAATGGGTCATTTCACTGCTAATCTTTGGGTAAATTAACTAAATTCCCTCTATCGAAGATTCACCTTCTTTTATCCAGTTGCTGGGAGCTTCAAAGGTTTTTCTTTGAGGCTTTTGGCAATAGTTGAAGAGGTCACCAGGAGCTATGAAAAGAGTCCCAGGTTCTTGAGAGAGTGGCTTTTCCAAGGTAGACATGAGGAACTCCAGAGCTGTGATTTCTAATCTTGACTGTTCCTTTGGTATGTGACCGTCCGTGTGTCTTCATTGCTTCATCCCTGACAATGGAGAAATTAGAAAGCCAAAGAGCTTATGCCAAAGGTGGAATATGTTGCCAGACATGGTGCCTGTGAGTTGCGTGCTGTTTTAATAGTGTTCCATTATGTACAGGCATCGTTTCATTTGGTAGTCACGGCAGTCCTGTGAAGTAGGCTGAACAGATATATTTCTTCTATTTCTATACTGTGTGTGAGTTTGCACCCTATGTATTAATGAAAAGAATTTTGAAGTGGCTTAAAACAGGACAAAGTCAGTGCGATCTCAGCGCAGAAAACATATAATAGCTAACATTTGTTGAGGGTCTTCTATGCACTAGGGACAATTCCAAGTGCTCTTAAATATATTAGCTCATCTTTACACCTCTTATGAGGTAGGTACTATTATTATCCCTATTTTTACAGAAGGGAAAACTGAGGCTCAGTGTCATTCACAATGGGGCACAGACTTTTAAATACCTCTCTATAGCAAATAAGGCTAGAGGTAATGTTAATGCCACAGGCTTCCATCAGGAATCCTGAATTATTTTCCGGGGATTATTATCACTGTTTCACAGGTGAGGATTGTGAGCTAAAGAATGGTTAAGGGACTTGCTCAAGGTTGCCAGGCTGGGAAATGGTATAAACAGAGCTGGTGGGACTGCAAACTAGTGCAACCTCTGTGAAAAACAATATGGAGCTACCTCAAAGAGATACAAGTAGATCTACCATTTGATCCAGCAATCCCATTACTGGGCATCTACCCAAAGAACAAAAGACATTCTATAAAAAAGACATCTGCAGTGGAATGTTTATGGCGGCACAATTCACAATTGCAAAGATGTGGAAACAACCCAAGTGCCCATCAATACATGAGTGGATTAATAAAATGTGGTATATGTATACCGTGGAATACTATTCAGCTATAAGAAACAATGGTGATATATAGCACCTCTTGTATTTTCCTGGATAGAGCTGGAAGTAAGCGAAGTATTCCAAGAATGGGAAAATAATTATCACATGTACTCACCAGCAAATTGGTTTCACTGATCAACACCTAAGTGCGCATATAGGAATAACATTTACTGGGCGTCAGGCAGATGGGAGGGGAGGAGGGGATGGGTATATACAAACATAATGAGTGTGATGAGCACCGTCTGGGGGATGGACACGCTTGAAGCTCAGACTTGGGTGGGGCAAGGGCAACGTAACCTAAATATTTGTACCCCCATAATATGCAGAAATTAAAAAAACTGAAAAAAAAAATGTAGAAAAGCATCTGCACTATGCTGAATTGAAAGGAGAGCAGCATAAAAGTACTGTATTCAGCTGTTATCATTTGGCGAATTTATTTAATGATAACTAGAAATTTAGGGAGTTTATTAGCAATGAACATCGTGAAAAAAAAACTGTGGGAACCAACAAAATGGCTAATAAAAGGGGATTGATTAAATATAATTCGCTTCATCCATAGAATGGGAAACAACACAGCACATTAAATCATCTGTAAAAGAATATTCAATTAATGTTAACATTGATTACTTCTGGATGATGGGATTGTGGCTGTTTTTCTTTTTTAAAATTTCTGTTTTCTGTTCTGTTGCAAAATGAATCTCATTAACTTGTTATATTTATGTAATAAAAATAAAGATGTCATTGAAAAAGATAATAAAACAAATATTTAACCTAAAAAAAAAGAGCTGGAATCTTGGGCTTCCGTCTCTTGGTGCTGTCTGCACGGCCTCACATGGCACCCTTCTTAAAGTGAAATGCGTGTGTCTTTCAGAACCTGGCAATTGGGGCAGGAGCAGTCGGATCTCTGCAGCTGACCTACATCTCGAAGGTAATGTTGGCCTGGAACTCTGGGAATTCACGTTCTCTAAGTAGGTTCGGTATCTAAACAAGAGGGAGTGTCACATCCTTTGGGCATTACTATTTGGGGACGGTGCATGGGCATTAAAATGCTCCCTTTTCCCCACACGTCGCCTGTGGAAGCTTTGGGCCGCCTGGGTGGCTTTAGGGGTGGTTGTGCAAGCTCTTGCAGGGTGGGCCCATGGCCTCGCACTCCCTGGACAGTCCGTGGGTAGTGCTCCCAGCTTCTCTGGAGGAGGCGGAGGTGGTGGCTGAGCTGGAGGTAGGGCTAGGACGTGACCTTTTTTGTAATTGGGGCAAAAAGGAATACAAAAGCAACCCCAAATCCAGTAACTGTGAAGGATTCTCTCAAAGGGCACAACTAAACAGTGACAGCTCAGAAAGTGTCGGGGGCTTCACTGGAATTTTTATAAATCACCTGGCAGATGGCTACAGAGGGAAGGGTAAGAATGCCCAGAGAAGCTGCTCAGATGTGCCAGGAAGACATTCAGCTGCCAGATAACAGCTGGCGAGCCTGGCAGGCAGCCGCCAAGCCACCCCCTAGTCTAGTTTGCACGGAGCCGAAAGAGCAGCCCCTCTCCCTCTCGTGTGCTGAGAGCTGGGGTTGGGGCTACTGCACGACGCCCACCTGTAACTGCTGAATTCAGCGTCTTTAAGCAGCCCCTCCCTGGCGCAGGCACCACTGCTGACCCGTGATGCAGCTGTGATGTAAAGGCTGGGGATTGAGAGCCGCCCCAGAGGGAGGAACTCGTTGTACAGGGAGCAGAGCCAGGTGGCAGGGAGCCAGCGCTGAGCTTTCGGAAGTGCTGCTCTCCCCACACACCCTGGCTTCGGGCCTCCTGGGGGCTCTGGTGCTTGCCCACCCTCTCCCGACCTCGGGGGCTTGAGCTGAGTGGGTGCTGTCTCCCTCTTGTAACAAACAAGCTTTGGGGGCCCTCCACCTCCGAGGCCAGGAGATGAGCCTGGAGGGGGCCCTGGGGCCTGCGGGGAGGAGAGCCCACCTTTAGCGGGAGCTGCAGGCAGGGCCTGGCAGACGCAGCCCGGCACAAAGGCAGATGCCAGGCAGGGCAGCATCAGGGCGGATTAGCGAGGGCAGATAATGACCTCAGGGGAGGGGGAAGGGCCTTTCAAAGTGCAGCTTTGCTAGCACAGCTGCGGGCAGTTTGTGCATGCCTGCGGTGAGCTGTGTGGCCGCCTCCCCAGCCCAGACCAGCCAGGAGCCTGGGACCTGCCTTCCCTCCCTCTCCCATCCCCGTCTTGCTGAAGCTTATTAGGTCATTTCTCCAGGAGGTTTGCGGAAAGAGCACTGAGAGAGTGGGGGAGCAGAGAACCTCGTGATAATAAATGGAAATTGAAACGCTCTCCCGTTTGAGAGGGTTTGGGAGGACCTTATTTTTTTGTTTGTTTGGTGGGGGAACGCTGAATACAATCTCCTGCTGAATCACGCTTTACAAATGCAGCTCAGATGAGGGTTTTTAGAATCCTCAGCTTTGGCGGATGCCTCCTTTAGAAAACATGACCTGCCTTTTAGCCCCTTGCTGAGAGAGGCAGGCCTGGGTGGGTGTTTTTTGTGTGTGTGCAAAACCCACAGCTGCCACTGGGTCAGGTTACAAGAGCCGAGAGCCTTTAACTCCTGCCTTACTCAACGCCAGCCAGAAAGCAGGGCTTTTCCCAGAAGGATGTTTCTCCAGGGTGCTGGTAGCCAATCCAGCATTCCACGTTATTTCTCGTTAACCTTTAGGTCCTCCCTCCCAGAGGAAGGCACCTGCCCGCCGTGTCAGGCCGGCCTGTGCATACCGGCCTGTGCATACCGTGGTCCCTGCTCAGGGCATGCCTCCCCCGCCCTCTCCTGAGAGCTGGCGTGGGGACGATGGGGACCAGCGTGTGGTCCCTAGGAGACGCAGAGATGAATGAAGTCATGCAGGGTGTCCACGGCAGCAGAACCAGTTCTTGGGCAAACTAGAAAATAACCGGAGGGGCCCTTTGGCCCCAGCCACCCCCTGCTTCTCCCTGATGACCCTTCTCTTCCGGTCCAGCCATCTCTGCACAGCCAACCCCACTGTCCCACCCCCGCTGTGTCCCATTTTGTCAGGGCCTTGCCCTCCACTACCTATGGGGAGGAATTTCCTAGAACAGTAATTCTTAACTTTTTTTGTGCGGGGGGCATGGATCCTTCTGAGTGTCTGATGAAAAGCGTGGACTCATTTTCCAGGTAAATGTATAGACGTGTGTGCACACCCTGACTTTGCCTATAATTCCACGGGGCCCAGTGACCCCCTGACGCTGGTCCAACGACCCCTCTTTAGAACCCTTTCACTCATCCTGTGTTGGTGGCTGCTGTTCCCCCGCTCCTGATGCCGCCTCGTGGGGCACGGTCACCCAGACACTGGGGCAGAGACCAGGGCTACGAGACCTTGTTTTGCTGCTCCTCCTTCTGCCACAGGGGGCCCCGCTCCCCTTCCGGCCAAGGGCAGACAGGGTGGGGCCGGCCCCAGCCATGCCCAGCCCCTGACGAGCTTGCTGCTCCTGTGGTCTGTGTCTGATCTGATAAGAGCAAGTTCCTGAGAGTCTGCTGTGCTGTGGAGCAGTCCTGTCTGCGTCACCCTGCGGGGACGGTGCCCACTCCCTCCTCACACCGCCAACCTCCATTCACTGCTGGGGTGTTCATGGGACCCGCCAGTCAACCACTGTGGTGCAGCCACCCAGCTGTGGCCACCTCGGGGGTGCAGGTGGCTGTGCTTTGGTGCCCTCACTGGCGTCAGGCTGTCAGGTGCCCTCAGCCATCTGCAGCCACACGTCTCCCTGCAGATCTTCTCTGTTCTGTCACCATGTCCGAAAGGGGCGCGATCGCCAACACACAGTGGGCGGGGTGGAGTGGGCTTATTCCTCCCAGCGGGCGGGAGTTCCTCCTCCACAGTGACCGGATGTCAGGGAGAGGCCACAGCCACATTTCAGTGATAAGTTAGCTTCCCCCCTCACCCTTCTCTCTGTAGGGCACAGAGCAGGTAGGTATAATTCATGTCCCTCTTTCTGCATTCCGTGACTATAAGATGGGGACTAGTCTTTTTACTCTGGCTTTACTAATTGGGAGGCTGACCCGAGACACGGAGGGTCTTAGCTTTGCCACGCAGCCCATCAGGGCAGAACTAGAACCGATCCTGTTGATTCATCCTTCCGTGGCGAGCCATGGGGCATGAGGCAGGTTTAGATGGACGTGGTGCCCTCACCCGGACCTCCCGACTGAGAACGGGAGAAGCGCGTCAACACAAACGCAAAGCCAGACGATCTCTTTGAAGGCGCCAGCTCCCACCCTGAGCGCGGGGGAGCATGCTCACGGGGTAGCCAGCTAGGAAGTGGCGGTCAGGGCAGAGCATTTGGAATCCAGACAGCGAAAGCTGTCAGCCAGGGCTGCCCTCTCTAGTCAGTGATGGCCGTGAGTTTTTCAGAGACAGGGCAATTCTATTAATAACAGAGTAAATATTCTAATATTAAGCTAGAGAGGGTCTTGGAGTGCCCAGCTGCTCAGTGTCATGTAAAGGTGAACACAGAGGGGAGCCAGGAGGTAGGCGGGTTCTAAGGGCCTGGATGGCCACGGCTGTTCCACGGCGACCAGCGCAGGACAAGCAGGAGTTTGTGGACAAGAGGACCCGTGGGAACGTGGGTGCTGAGGGGCAGAACAAGAAAATGAGTCACTGACAGACCACATCAGCTGCAAGCAGGACAGAAAGGCACACACTGCGGTTCAGGCTGCATTCGGGGGTCAGAAACCCAGGAAAACATGAGAGCAAGGGGGCCCGGACCATAATGCTACAGACCGCCAGTGTCCTGTGGCCTGTGAGTCTAGACAGGACTGAATTTGGGGAGTCGGCACTCAGGATGCGTGGGTTTCCCTTTGCTTAAATCCTCGTTTTTTTCAGGACTTTTTTAGGTCCTGTGACCGCCGCCTCACTTCATGGTAAACATACCAAAATGCAGCCATATCCCTCATTAAACATAATTGTTTGGTTAGAAAATATTTGAAAGGATTTTAATCATTTTACTTTTGGAAGGACTTGGTGATGAGTAACTCATCTGATTTATTTTTGGTTCTTATTTCTGGGCAGTCCTCCTGCAGACGCACAGAGATTTCTTGTGAACTAAGAAAATCTAAGCTACTAATGATTTGCAAATGTAATGAAGTTTTTTTGAATGCTTCATTGAAAAATTAATGAAGTTGACTTAATGTGGTGGCTTGTACACATTTAAATGCTTGTCAGTGAGGTTGATATCATGCTGTTATGCAGACATTGAATTCAATATTTATTAACATTGGATATGCCATCTTTGTTTTGTATGTTGGAGGCCAAGCAGTTTTTCTGGGTCTCATATATTTTTGCAGGCCCCGAGAAGCTCACGGGTCCTCAGCATTTTGCCCATAGTTCCAAGTGACATTATTATCCCTTATTTGATAGAACAGGAAATAATGGAGGTCACATAGCTGGGACACCTGTCATTTGAGACTCTCTGTCTCCAAAGCCCAGGGTGTACTGCATCCTTCTTTTGATCTTTTACAAGGTGCTACCTCAGTTCCCATTTGAGTATTTGGGGTGATGTTAATTTTGGTTAAGGAATTTGGGCAGTTGTATAAGAAGAACTTACAGCCAAGAGCGAGAACCTGGACAGACTGGTGGGTCAGTCCCTGTTAGACCCTAGCAGCTGTGAGCCATGAAGTGACTTTATTTTATTTTATTTTATTTTATTTTATTTTATTTTATTTTATTTTTTTTGAGACAGAGTCTCACTCTCTTGCCTGGGGTGAGTGCCGTGGCGTCGGCCTAGCTCACAGCAACCTCAAACTCCTGGGCTCGAGCAATCCCACTGTCTCAGCCTCCT
>RJWJ010001459.1:37885-56646 GCA_004363605.1 Indri indri
GGCATGCGCCACCATGCCCGGCTGATTTTTTTCTCTCTATATATTTTTACCTGTCCAATTAATTTTCTTTCTATTTTTGGTAGAGATGGGGTCTCGCTCTTGCTCAGGCTGGTCTCGAACTCCTGAGCTCAGAACGATCCGCCCACCTCGGCCTCCCAGAGTGCTAGGATTACAGGCGTGAGCCACCGCGCCCGGCCCATGAAGTGACTTTAATGTCGACTCCAGATTTGCTTCAGCTCCTGGCTTCTAACGCGCCAACCATGAAAGCAGCGAGCACCGCAGCCCCGAGCGAGGACAAGTAGAAGAATGAATGCCCTTGGCTAGAAAGGGGATGGAGGGAATGATATGTCCAGGAGACGATTGTGACAGTATGTGAAGAGTCCCCAGCCTCGGTCCCATGGGAAGGTGGCTACCTCCTTAGAGACCCCAGGTCCAGGGGTGGAGGCCTGCTCTGGGGAGGGTCAGCGACATCAAGGATAGTCACCTGGTGTTTGTGGGCATGTGACGGAATATGAGGGGCCGTCTCTATTCTTTCAGTGTGTTGGAACCTGAGTGGTGTGGGCTCACGTACTACGCACACGCTCAGGAATGTACATGCAAGGGGAAGCATTGCAAAAGCCAGTTGAAATACAGCAACAGGAGGTATAAAAATACTTCCACTTCCTCGTGCCCTTCCCTTAAATACACAGGTGCGCTCTCTTGAGTCCGCCAGCCCCGCTCTGGGCATACGGAGAGTGCCCATTTTCATGGTTAAGTGGTCAGGGTAGATGCAAAGGCAGTCGGTCTGTGTCTAAATGCAGCGAGTGGTGTGCCGCCGTCTCTTCCCGTGTGCTCGGACTGGAATCGATGTGTGTGTAGCAATACCACCTTCGGCTGGGAGAACTGCTTAGGCAGGGTCGGTGGTTGAAAGGAGAGAGGAGTGGAATCCCGAGGGCATGAATTAGGCCGGGACAGCTTCAAGAACTCAAGCGAATCAGCTGGAAAAAATCAAACAACCCCATTAAAAAGTGGGCAAAAGACATGAACAGAAACTTTTCAAAATAAGATAGACTAATGGCCAAAAAACATATGAAAAAATGCTCAACGTCATTAATCATCAGGGAAGTGTTAACATTGACTGCCACACTCGGAAAGAAAGAATTTCTTGGGGTCATCAGAGAAATGCAAATCAAAACCACAATGAGATATCGCTTTTATCAAAAAGTCCCAAAACAACAAATGTTGGCGTGGATGCAGAGAGACAGGAACACTCATACTCTGCTGGTGGGACTGCAAACTAGTGCAGCCTCTGTGGAAAGTAGTATGGAGATGCCTCAGAGAACTAACAGGACTCAATGGCTTTTAAAAGTGTTTCTTGCAAAGACAAAGGTTAACACAGGCATCAGGATAGTGGTTATCTCTGAGCAGGGGGGACTCCAGGGGAGGGGCATAGAGAGGGCTTCTAAGAAATAGGACTGATAATGGCTGTTTCTTAATCTGGACGATGAGTTCAGGGTTTTCACTTTATTATTATTTTTAAATGTACATATAAGTTTGATATACTCTTTTTACATATGAAAACTTTCACAATAAGAAATTTTCAACGCTGTTAGAAACATACTCATGTTTCTTTTATTTTTTATTTGATTTAGGTGAGCATAGCTACCCCAAAGCAGAAACCAAAAACTCCATTTTGCTTTGGTAAGTACTGAGCCAGGGGACGGGTTTTCTTGACACTCGTACAACTTCCTCTTTTGCGTGGAGACAGTCCTGTGATCACATGTGACTGTATCCTGTGCGTATGAGTGACTTCAATCACAGGGATGTTCCTGGGTGTCAGGTGATACCACTTTCCTTGGTCTCGCTGCCAATATTGTTAATAACATTAGGACAGAAGTATAGGGCCCAGTAACATTTCAGTTTCCTTTTTCTTTTGGTTTTAATTTTATGTTTCTTTAAATGACAATAATTGTACATTTTCATGGAGTACATAATGTGTAGTGTCATTAGCTTATCCATCATCTCAAATATTTATCTTTTTTCTGATTTTAACTTAATTTAATTTTTATTTTATTTTTTGAGACAGAGTCTCACTCTCTTGCCTGGGCTAGAGTGCCGTGGCATCAGCCTAGCTCACAGCAACCTCAAACTCCTCGGCTCAAGCGATCCTCCTGCCTCAGCCTCCTGAGTAGCTGGGACTACAGGCATGCACCACCATGCCCGGCTAATTTTTTCTATTTTTAGTTGTTTGGCCAATTTCTTTCTATTTTGAGTAGAGACGGGGTCTTGCTCTTGCTCAGGCTGGTCTTGAACTCCTGAGCTCAAACGATCCGCCTGCCTTGGCCTCCCAGAGTGCTAGGATTATAGGTGTGAGCCACCATGCCCGGCCAATTTTATTTTTTTAATTGGTAAATAACAATTATTCATATACATTTTAGTTTTCTCGATGCCACAGGGTGGGTGCAAAATGTCTTCTAGAAGTTTCTGGGAGCCCTCATCTTAGAGCTGAGTAATTGGCATGCCCAGAAGGTGGAGACTCGGAAGAGATCTTGTCAGGAAGGGAGAATAGAAAGGAAGGAACATTCTGTTGAGTGTCTCAGTGTTGCCCAAACAGCGACCGTTCTGAGGGATGATGTAGGAAACAGAGCTGCTTGGTGGGTGCCCCACATCAGGGAATCGTCATGATTTTGATGAATGGGTCATTGAGTAGTTATTTGGCTCCCACTGTGTTCTCAGAACTGCCCTAAGTGCTAAGAGCAAATGCTCACAAGTAGTTTCTGTTGCATGTCTAACGTGGTTCTGAATGAAACCTTCACGGAGGCAGGGATATTCCTCTGCTTTGTCACGCGGTTTCCCGAGCACTTTACACTGGTTCCTGGTGCACAGTGGGTGCTCAATAAATGTTTGTTGAATGAACGAAAGAACTGACGAATTCTGTGTCTACCCGACGAAGCTCACCTCCTACATTCACGTGAGACGCAGGAATAAAATGGTCCCTTGAACGGCTCTCTCTCTCCACTTCCGATTGGTTCAAACTTCTTTGGTGCTGTCCTTCTTCCGTTTCTTTCAAACATCATGGCTAAGCTCAAAAATGACTCCCAGATTTTGTGGTCATCATATCTAAAAAAGGTATTATAATAATAAACCTAGAAATACATTGTTGACCCAGTGGGATGCTCAGAGGAAAGAACAGGTTGACAGTGAGGCTGAGGTCGCAGGTTCGATCTCAGGCAAGCTTCGTTCCATTGCCCAGCCACAGACGAGGCTCCCGAGCCAGGCCAGCCGTGTCTGTGGGACAAAGCCCTGTGTACCAGCACGCCCGTGACTCTGTTCGCACTCGCCACAGAACAGCGCAGTAAGGCTGCTGCTAGTGTCAGGTGTTGTTCTTGTGGCCAGTGGGATAATCTCGTTTCTACAGGTGGGAGGGAGAACGAGCAGGTGTGACCTGCTGCTTCCTAGATGTCCACCCAGGTGACTCAGCATGGTGGGAAATTTCTTGATCTGCATCGTGGGTCCGTCTGTCTTGGTACCTCTGTGGACCCTTGTCGGGTTGCTTGTATTCTGACCTGAGCATCTCCCCCTTCTTCTCCGTGACTTTTGCAGTTATCAATGCCCTGTCCCAGAGATATTTTCTTCAAGCCAACGACCAGAAAGATCTGAAGGACTGGGTTGAAGCCCTGAACCAAGCCAGCAAGATCACAGTACGTACGGTTTCTTCTCCTTTCTGGGGGTAGCAAACGCGCCCCTTCCCAGCATGTGTTTAGGGTTGGGGAAAAGCTCCGACGGCAGCGGGGACCTTCCCAGGGGGCCTGGTGCAGACCCAGTTCTCCTCTTGCCTCTTTCCGAACCTGGGCTGACCGACCACGGGGTGAACCCAGAGTTTGAGTTTGAACCAAGTTCAAGGGGAAGCTTCTGGAGCGTCCCCTTTATGCTTCCTGGGAGGGCGCCCGGGCAGTCATGGCTTGGGTGATTCTGGGATGTGATTCAGAGTGTGGGAGGATTGGAAAATGGATTGCTGACTGGAGGGGAAAAGCTTCTGAGGGGGGTGGTCGGAAGTGTTTCCTGGATACTCTTCTTGCTTTCGGAGGCTGCTTGCAGGGTCAGTCTGAGCCGTCCACCAACCTGGCCTGGAACTGTTCTAGGAGGACTCTCATTTTCCTTGACTTGGCTGATGAAGGGATTCCTTTCTTCTTCCTTAGCCTAGACATACAGAAATACAGAAGAAGAAAGGGGAAAGGGTAAGAAGGAAGGAGAAGGAAAACTGTATGTTTTAGAATAAAGATGACCTTTCGTCAGTAAGACAGGCAGACTCTTGGCTTATGGGCCATGGTTCATACGCCGAAAAGTTTGAGTTTCTGTGTTACACAGCCAGAAACGCTCACATTTGAGGGACTTCTAGTAATAACAGCTCTGCACTGGGGTAACTCATTCTCCCAGCTACCTCAGAATTCCTGTGAATAAAAGAGTAGAAGAAATCTGCTCACCTATCCAGCTATTTGTGTTGCTTCACCCACACCAAGTACAATGGAGCCATCTTAGCAGTTTTGCTTGTTAGCTTGTTATTCTGATAAACCTTGATAAACCCGTGAAAAGAAAGCGTACCGGCAGGCAGGAGGAAACGAGATTGTTGCTAGTGCGCTCACTTGTGCCAACCTGTGTGCTTGGGTGCTGGTTTTAGTAAAAGTTTTCTTCATTCATGTTGGGGGTCCTCACCCTTTAGCATCCTGTACAATTCGACGTTTCTTTCAGTGTCTAATACTTGATTCTTTTTTTGAGACAGAGTCTCACTCTGTTCCCCTGGCTAGAGTGCAGTGATGTCATCATAGCTCACTGCAGCCTCAAACTCCTGGGCTCAAGCAATCCTCCTGCCTCAGCCTCCTGAGTAGCTGGGACTACAGGCATGCACCACCATGCCCGGCTAATTTTTCTATTTTTTATAGCGATGGGGTGTCACTCTTGCTCAGGCTGGTCTCAAACTCCTGAGCTCAAGCCATCCTCCTGCCTCAGCCTCCCAGGGTGCTAGGATTACAGGCGTGAGCCACTGTGCCTAACCTGAGTCCTTATTTTTGAAGCAGATACTAGACATACAGTATTTAAAGAATTGGGTTCTCTCAGAATATGAGTATTCATGTATTAGTTTCCTAGGGCTGTTGTAACAAACTGGGAGGCTTAAAACAATGGAAATTTGTTCTCTCCTAGTTCTGGAGACAAGAAGTCGAAAATCACAGTGTCAGCAGGGCCCCAGGGCAGAGTCCTTCCCTGCCTCCCCGGCCTCGGGAGGCTCCTGGCGTTCCTTGCCATTCCTTGCTGTTCCTTGGCTGGTAGCTGCATCGTTCCCTCTCTGCCTGCCATCCTAGGGCCTTCTGTTCTGCATGGCTGTGTGTCCTGTCCTCTTCTAAGGACATCTGTCATTGGACTTAGGACCCACCCTAAGCCAGTATGACCTCATCTTAATTTCGCTAATTACATCTGCAAAGACGCTATTGCCAAATAAGGTCCCATTCTGAGGTGATAGGTGGGTGGACAGTTTTGGGGGGGACATCATTCCACTCACTGTGTTTCTTAAAGAGGTCGAATGCTGACCGGTAAAACTGAAGCACAGCTCTCCCCTAAGTTGAGTGATTCTCACAGCAGGCTTGCCACGCCCGGGGGGAAGAAAGGTGAGCCTTGACAGTTTCATGTCACATCGCAGGTGAGACCCACAGGGGTCCCCCTTGTCAAAGAACACTCTGTAGGTGAGGGTACACCTTTAACCGTGGCCTCTGGCATAGGGACAGACTGAAAGAGCGACCTTGTTTTCAAACTGTGTAGCTTACTGATGGTTGAGTTTGGCCTCCACAGGCTGATGTACAGTCTTGGGAGGGAGAAACAGCTTTGGACAGGCTCTGCTAGTTGGTCAGAAGCAGTGCATGGTACAGGAACACAGGCAGTGACATTCGGTGGTCCTCAGGGTGGGCTGACGAGATTCTTAGTGGAAACAGACAAGCCAAGCTTCTATGAGTCCTTTCTGGCCACAAGGAACTCCAGAAAGTTACTTCCCTCCTCGTTTGTTGGATTTTAGGAATTCATTTAGGTCATTTGGGGAAAAATTTCTGCTGTTCCATGGTAATTGTATCACTAAATACCCCAGCCAAAAACCAACTTCCCTGTAATGTTTGGTCACATGATAGCAAACTCATAGAAAATTAGAAAGGATGCTTAGGTAGGTAGTGATAATTTAGATATTTAGAATCAGGCAGTCCTAGGGGCAGATGACTTAATTTTAATGAGCTTGAGTTGACCTCATCCGTTAAATGGAGGAAATCCTGTCTACTTGATAAGATCGCTCGAAGGCTAGAGGCGCAGGACGTTGCCGGTGATGAGTGGGGCCCGAGGAGATGGTGACCACTGTCATCGCTCAGCCAGCCAGAAAGAAACGAGAAGGTGGGATTTCTAGCCTGACTTGGAAAGGTCATCGCTGTGTGTATGAACGCAGTGTGCAGCCCAGAGAGAGGGGGTCTCATCTTCTTCGTGGGGACTCGGTGTCGTCAGGGTAGTGTTGTTCCCTTGAACAGATGCCACACGGTGTGCTCATCAACCCCTGTGCTGGCAGAGTTCTCGCACAGCTCTGAGCTCTGGAAAGGAGCCTTAGGTCTTCTCGACTCCAGAGGTTGTAGGAGCTGTGGAAGGGGACTTGGGCGTTTCTCCTGAGATCTGCTGTCACTCTGCTGCCGGATGGACACGGTGTCGCGTGCTCACGAAGGTGAGGCGGCGTGCTGCCGTGGCTCGCGCGCCTGCCGGCAGCGAAGGTTCAGACTCTGCTCAGGTATTAATCGTGGCTTTGAGCGGATGGCCTGACTGTTCTGGGCCTGGGTTTTTTTCTCACAATGGGAAAGAGTTCGTCAGAGTTTGTAGACTCTAGTGTGGGTGAGAGACGTGGACAAGGAAGGAGAAAAATGACAGCAGGAGTGAGGATCAATGACATCTGACCTGTGCGGCCTCAGGGCGGGGGGAGAATGGCGGGAACTGTACACTCTGAAGGATGTGCTTCCCGTCTAACAAGAGAACTCCTGTGCAGCTGAGAATCTGGGTTTTTATGCGAAATATCCCACATTTTAAATATAGATGAAAATGCATACTGCATAGCATAAACACAACATAATTTGGCCGAGTCTGCCCGCGGGTCACCAGTTTGCAACCCTTGGCCTGTGGTTTCCAACCAACTGTAAAAATTCTCTGGCGATTTGCTTAGCGATGGTGCTGCAGTGTTGAGGAACAAAGAGAACGCATTCTTTCAGAAGGACTCCGTTTGTAAACACTAGTACCATTTGTGGAGTGCTCATGAAAATAGTTTGTAATACATTTCTATTTTTATTTGTGTGTCTAAAGCGTTTCAGTTTATATACTCTACCATTTGATAAGCAAAGCAACACTTATGATGTAAATATTATTTCTCTTTTCATTTTATGCATGAGATGGGTCAGGCCTAGAGATGCTCCGTGATTTGCCACAGGTCACCAGGTCGTTGGCGAGAGGTCGAGAGCTATCCCCCAGGTCCGTGGGCTCCCAGGCTCACGCACCCCCCATTCTATCCCTTTGACCATATGCATTTTTACCTGCTTTACCCGCCTGCCATGGCTTTTTCTGCCTTTACGTTCCCAGTTCCTTTTCATCCTCCAGGTTGTGTTTCCTCCTCGGGAGACACCTCCCCTACCCTCTCCATGTCGAGCTGTCTTCTATGTCAGTTTCTGTTTATTTTATTTTTTAAAAAAATTTTTAAATTTTTAATTATGAGTGTATAATTGTATATCTTTATAGGGTACATGTGCTGTTTTGACACAGGCACACAATGTGAATTAATCAAATCAGGGTGATTGGGGTATCCATCACCTCAGGCATTTATCATTTCTTTGTGTTAGGAACATTCCCATTCCACTCTTCTAGTATTTTTTTTTTTTTTTTTTTTTTTGGAAATGGAGTCTTGCTCTGTTGCCAGGGCTAGAGTGCAGTGGAGTCATCACAGCTCACTGCGACCTCCAACTCATGGGCTCAAGCGATCCTCCTGCCTCAGCCTCCTCAGTAGCTGGGACTAATTTTTTTTTTTTTTTTTTAATTTTTAGTACAGACGGGATCTCACTCTTGCTCAGGCTGGTCTCGAACTCCTGAGCTCCAGCAATCCTCCTGCCTTGGCCTCCCAGGGTGTTAGGATTACAGGCGTGAGCCACTGGGCCTGGCCTCTTTTAGTTGTTTTAAAGTATCACTTATTGTTGATCATAGTCACTTTGTGGTGCTGTCAAACATTGTTCATTCTGTGTAACTATCTAACTATGTTTTTATACTCATTAGCCATCCCTGCTTTATCCCCTCCTCCCCGCCACCCTTCCCAGCCTCTGGTGACCATCATTCTACTCTCTGTCTTCATGAAATCATTTGTTTTTAATATTTAGCTCCCACATATGAGTGAGAACATGTGAGATATGTCTTTCTTTGCTTGGTTTATTTCACTTAACATAACGTTCTCCAGGTCCATCCGTGTTGTTACAGAGGGTGGGATTTCATTCTGTTTGTGGTTATATCATATTCCATGGTGTACGTGTACGACACTTCCTTTATCTACTCATTCGTTGACGGACACTTGGGTCGATTCCGAATCCCGTTTAGTTTCTTTGTGCCACTCACCACCCTTTGTAATTAACCTGATTGTTTGTTTTGCAACATGTACATATTTTTTTGGTCACTCTCCCCGACTCGCGTGTAAGCACAGTGAGGGCAAGACCTTTATCTGTTTCGTTTGATGTTTTATCTGGTTTCTAACCGGGGAAGGGCTGGCTCATAGTAGTTGCTCAGTAAATTCGTGGAGTCCGTGTGTATCTGTGTGTGGGGAGTGGGTTGCCAACCAAGTTCTCGTGTTTGGATGCGGGTGGATGGAAGGGCTGGGGAGAAGGGAGTCTGACTATTATGTGGTACGTTAGCTTTTCTCATGGCTTTGGCTCTATGCTTTTCCTAAGCTTTCTGTTCCCCGTTGAGCACGCTGCCATTCTTCCCAGGTACCCAAAGCTGGGAGCCTGCCCCTGGCTACTGAAGTTCTCAAAAGCCTGGCAGCTCCTCCGGCCCTGGAGAAGAAGCCACAGGTGGCCTACAGGACAGAGATCATCGGAGGGGTGGTGGTCCACACGCCCATCAACCAGGTGCAGGGCCCGGCTGGGGCTGCCGGGGAGCGGGAGGGTGTGGAGGTGGCCAGGGCGGGGGCTGGGCAGGGAGGCGGCCCCGGTGGGAGTGGGGTGCTGGTGCAGGTGGGCTGATCAGGAGAGTACAGGGCAGGGGTGGGGCCGAGTCACGGCAGTGCAGAAATCGCACCAGATGCAGGAGATGGGCACCTGTCAAACCCATGGGATGTAGGCCCAGGCAAGGCAAGGGAGGCTGGAAATACGCCCCGTGTCCCTCCTGCCATCTGGGTGGACGCCCCCTCTCCTGCTTTGCATTTTCTGCCCTTCCCGTTCTCCTGGGTCTGCCCAGCCTCCCTGAGCCTTGTCTGGGAAAGCACCCCGTAGCGTGCCTGGTGGGAGCAGAGAAGGTCGATTTTCCTGTTTGTTTCTTCTCTGACATAGTGGCAAAGAGGCAAGCCAGGGCTGCGGAGGGAGGTGGCAGGGCTGCGGGTGCGTGGAGGGGTGGAGGGAGGCGCTAACCCGACGCTGTTTCCTTGCAGAACGGTGGGGACGGGCAGGAGGGGAGCGAGCCAGGCTCCCACGCCATCCTCCGGAGGTCCCAGAGTTACATCCCCACGTCGGGCAGCCGTGCTCCCACCGGGCCCCCCCTCATCAAGAGTGGCTACTGTGTGAAGCAAGGCAACGTGGTGAGTGTCGGCACAGGGGCAGGGGCGGGGTGCTGGGGGCTCCTGGGAGCCCGTGGGTGTGGATGGAGCAGAGGGGAGAGGAGCTTGATGGGGGAGCCTCCGCTTGCACCCCTGAGGTTTTGGGATCAGCCACTCGCCCCGCTTCCATCTGAGGCCCTGCCCTGGTATGAAGAAGCCTTTGCCCTGCCGCCCCCTGGGCGCCTGACTTCCCTGGGGCTGGGTCCCCGTGAGCTTCGCATTAGAGCGCCCTGCACGGGCTGGGGACCTCTCCCTGATGGCCCGCTCTTTATTTTTCATTGCAGCGGAAGAGCTGGAAACGTCGCTTCTTTGCACTCGATGACTTTACCATCTGCTACTTCAAGTGTGAGCAGGTTTGTAGTAGCTTCAGGGCCCATCAGAGAGGTTGTGGAAGCTGAGAGGCGCACGAATGCACACCCATGGGAGGGTGCCTGGTAGAGACGTGGGCACTCACGGGCTTCAAAGCCACCTCTGTCTTGTCCCCATTCGTCCTGCGTGCGCCTCTTTACAGGGATGGTAAAACGTCCTTTCTGCAGTGAGCTGCCGTGTGGTCGAAGGCATGGAGCATTTTCTTCTTACATTTTCTTGTTCTCTTGATGATGATTTTGAGACCAGGTTGTTTGCCCACCTGGGTTTAGCCAGCCGTCTCTGAGGCAGGTTGTTCATCTGGTCTGGGTCGTAGTATTATGCGAACAGCTCACTTACCTGTTTTTCCACTTTTTCCACCAGGACCGGGAACCACTGCGCACTATATTTCTCAAGGACGTTCTCAAGACCCACGAATGTCTGGTCAAGTCTGGGTAATTGTCTCTGCTGTTTTTCTTATGATCAAAACCTCCATTTGTCCTCTTAAATCTCCACTTACTACCCTCTGGACCTCTGTGCAAGAATCTTCTTCTGAGAGCAAGGGACAGTAGCCTAACATCTTGTGGCCAACTCACTGCATCCAGGCTGACTCAGGGACGAGGTCACACTGGGCAGACTGACCCTTGTCACCTTGCCTTATGCTACCTCCTAAGGAGAGGAGCCTACATGATAATTTCTGGTGGAGAAAAAGAAAGATTATAGAAACAAAGAAGGGAGTGGAGCTCAGATGCTTCTGAGGTGTGAGAATTATGTGGCCAGGCTCCAGGAGACCTGGGGCCTGGAGGACGGGCTGTGCCTTTGGGTCACTGACTTCAGTACTTGCGGTCAGGTCGCTGCCGTGCCCCTGCCTCTTCCTGGAACTGCTCATGCCTTTCTCTTCCTTTTGACCCTGATGTCCCGTTAACACGAGGCTGATTCACACCACCTCTGTTACTCCCACTGGGCAGGAAGAACAAGGATTTGTAATGTGTTCCTCTTTCCACTGGGAAAGGATTACCTTCCAAGTGCCACGGTGCACAGGATGAGTGTGGGACTTGGCAAGGGATCTCCCAGATCCAACACCAAAAACAGATGCCCCTAGAACTAACGTATAGAGACCCCAAGGGTATTTGGGCATCTAGAAATCCCCTTTTTGGCACCAATCTGCAGTCTTTAGGGACTGTGCGTTTGGGTCCCTCCATCCCTTGGACGTACAAAATCAGGGAAGCTATTAGCAGCAGGCATGGGACACTCACGAAGACATGGGACAGTCTTGCATGAAAACAGTGTGCTGAGTGACCCAAGGAAACGGGCAGAAGCACTCTACCGAGTCTCGCAAATGGCAATTGCCGAGCATAGAAGATTGGAGAGGTTCCCAGTGACGATTTATAACTCGTGAAAGTGGCTGTAGATATGGAAGTTCCAGAAGTGTCACTCCAGAGGTAGCAATGGGCAGAGGAAAGATGGGGTGTGACTAGACCCTTGGGGATCTTTGGTTGTTCCTGACCGTGGAGGGCCCGTGCAGATGTGAGACCACCTGGGCACGTGGGGGCAGCTTAGGAAACCAAGGTAGGGTTCATGCCTAAGAGTGCCTCGAATGTTCCTTAAATCCCAATAATTCTGCCAGAGTCTGAGTAAAAGAAGTAAGGGAGTTGAGACCAGCAGGGAAGGAGGTCCTGAGGGCTCTGCAGCTTCTAGGCCTGTGAGACTGTTTGGCCTGTCCGGAACCTGGTGGGAGGATCTGGGACATCCGGGTGATCGGTGAGCATTTGTTCAGTCGAGTCGAATTGAACCGAAAGGCGCCAGGCAGCCCGAGAAGGAGATGTGAAAGCGGCGGGGATTTCCTACCTGCTTTGCTTTCACCTCCTCGGTCGCTGATTATGTGGCTTTGCTGGATATGCATGAGTAGTTTGAAAAGTTAAAACATTTTAGCCAGAAAGAAGAGCCTTTTTTATTCAGAAACTCAGAAAGTAGTAACAGTTGGTGAAATGTGTTTCAAGTGACTGTTCCGTGCATGCATTACACCAGACACCTTACAGTTGATGGCCGCCCAGCCCGATAAAGGAGATTCCCTCGTCTCCATTCGACACTTGGGGTTACCAAGGCTCACAAAGTCTTTAAAACTTTCCCCAAATACCTTTTCCCTAAGCGGAGTCGGGATTCAGCCCAGGTCTGTCTGGCCGCAGTTGTCGCGTTCCCTTCCACTGGGGTCATTAGTCCCATGCGCCTCATTAGCCTGGGTGCCCGTGGCACTGGCCAAGCCCCTGCCATTTCCTTCCAAGTTTTCATTCATGAAGCCAGCAGTCAGTCCTGTGATCAGTCGTTTCTTGGAATTACTCTAATGCTTGCTGTATAACACCTACTCTAACATCCAGTGGTGTAATCTCGCTTTCTTACGTTCTTTTATTGGGTAGGAATTGGATCTCAGCAGGTGTTTAACACCGTAAAATAATTTTGGCCGATTTGAGGTTTGCCACCGAGTACCAGTTACTTCTTGCCCTCTTCCTCGCGGAAGTCAGGATTTCTCTTCTACCACCCACACCCCGTTGGAAGCACCGTACTGTTCCCGCTTTCCTTTCCCCTCTGTAGCGCCTCCTCTCCCAGGCTTAGCGCCGCGAAGCAAAGGGCAGGAACTGGGTGAAGCTGTGGGGTCGCTGCTTGGGCGGAGGAAGGTTTTGGAAGGGGAGAGCTGGCTCCCTTAGGAGGGGCGCATGACAGGGGAGTAATTAAAAGCGTAGACTCTGGAGTCAGACCTGGGTTCGAATCTCCCGCACCAAGGACAAGTCATTTAGACTCTCTGAGCCGGGGTTTTCTCGTCCATAAAATGGGGGACGTCTCCAGTGCCTCGCTGGGTGGTTGTGAAGATCGGATGAAATAATGTGCAAAAAAGCACTCAAAACACTGCTTCATGCAAAAGCGCTTCATGCACCTCAGCCTGGACAGAAAGAAGGAGAAGGGAAAGAAAACTGCAGGAGGTGGGCGTGGGGTGGGTGTGGGCAGCGGAGGAGATTAGGTTGGAAGTTTTCGGAGGGAAAGGGGCTTTATCTCGGTAGAACTGTGGGTGGTGGTGGGGAAGGTCCATCTGGGGCAAAACTTCCCGAGACCGTCTAGGAAATGAGGCTAGAGGAACCCCCTGGAGTGGAGGACGGATGGGCTGAAACTCCCCTGCTGCCCGTTTGTTTATGGTAAAGGGCACTGGTGCTTTGACTTGGGACAAATCAGATCTTCAGTGCCTATGCCAGCATGCCCGGTAACTATCTTTCTCTTTCTCTGTCTAGCGATCTCTTAATGAGGGACAACCTGTTTGAAATAATAACAAGTTCCAGGACCTTCTACGTACAGGTAAAACGCTCACTCGGAGAAGACCTTGGCCCTCCCTTTCTGTGAATGGTGTGCTAACGGGCCTTGCCCTTGCCTTTGCTTTCTCTTTGCTTTTGCTTGAAATTTCCAGGCAGTAAATTTAGCCCCGATAGTCAGTCTGAGTCCCATTCTATTCTAAACAGGATGTTTGCCAAAAACTTCCCAACCATAAAATAGTAAGAGCAGGTCGAGCCGCTGTACTGGGGAATGTGAGTTTGTACCAGCTGCTCTCAGTCGCTGGGCTCCAACTAAGCAGAGAAAAGGAGAACTGGTCAGTGGTTTCACTTCTGCTTTGGAGGGTATTTATAAGTCTCGTCTGTGTGTGGACATCGCTGTGTGCAGAAGGACAAAAGCGCAGAGGGCCCTGTGCGGGCACCAGGTGCACAGCCCAGCTGCGCAGAGAAAGCCATTGTCTGGGCTCGACAGTTCGCTTATCAGAAGCTTCTCCCCTCCACCCACGGCTTTGGAGTTCTCCCCGGTCCTGCTAAAGTCATAGGAGCCAGAGAGGCAGATTTCCAAGCAGGCCCTAGAGTTTCAGGGCCGAGTCCCTTAACCCCACCTACATGGCCAGCCACAGAGAGTGCGGGGACTCACCGCGACACGTTGGGTGTCGGTTTCAGTGGGAGGCTTCCGAACTAAAGCTTCTCAGGGTTCCCACCTCCCTTTCTTCTCTGCCCCGACTATGGCTCTACACTAAGCATCCTCCCTTCCATAGGGGGCTGGCCCCTTCCCCGTTTCTTGGTCAGTGGCTCCGGCTGTGGATCCTTCCCCCTGAACCCGGCAGGTGCGCCAGCGACTTAGTCATTTTGGAGGAGCACGAGCTACCTGGAAGCACCGGCCGAGGGGAGGCTTCGCAGCAAACTGGAGCCATGGACAGGGCTGCTGTGGGCGGGCGTTAGACTTGTTACTCACTGTACCGTTGCCATTCAGGGACGACTTTCAACCTGTAGGTGCAGCAGGAGTTTCTGGTTCTTGCATTCAGCAGGTGTTTGTAGAGTATCCTCAGAGTGCTGGGCATCTTGTCTCCGGCTGGGGACACCACGTTAAACAGGACAGATCCTGAACTCGAGAGAGATTGTCGAGAACACGGCCATTAAGACCGTGGGGCGGGGCGGAGGAGGGAGTTGGGCAGATAAAGCACCAGGGGTGTTTGCCTGGCGGCGAGACTGCCACTGCCGTGTGTGACGCTGTGCTGGGGGGCGTGTGACGCAGAACTTCACAGCGCAGAGTCAGCCCTCCTGTCAGAAGGGGGAAAAAAATTTGGGAGGTCAGGCGACACCGGTGTGAAATGCAGAACGTGACAAACGACTCTAAATGCATTACAGGTCCTCCTGTAAGGGGTTGGGGAAATACAAAACAAAACAAAACGCTGTGATAAATGCTGCTCCCCTTAGAGCGAGTCCTGGCTGCCGACATAGGCAGGGCCCCGCACGCAGTCCGAGGGGGTCCGGGCAGGTTTCCTGAGCAAAGACGCATCTCGGCTGAGTTAGCTGGGAGAAGAGCGGTCCAGGCCAAGGGAATAGCACCTTTAAAAAAAGGTGAGAGATAAAAGGAGTGGAGCAGCGGGACCGCTAGGCCCGTGGGGCCCGCGGACTCATATGCCTCGTGGAAGAGCGTGGGTTTTATCCTGAGAATTGGCACCTTAGCGGTTAAACCAGGGCGGTGGCCCAATAGGCTTTGCCTTTAAAAAATACCACTTGGGCAAGCTATTTAGCTTTCAGAGCCCCGCGTTCCTCCTCTGTAACATGGAGGGGACTCCCTTCTACCCCAGCCCTTCGAACGATGGCGCTGTCTGTAGGTCGCTGGCCTGGGGCAGCGAGGAGGACGGATGAGAGAAGCCTAAGACAGGACGGCAGGGACCCATCGGAGGGCCGTTGTAATGATTTAGGTACAAGGTAAAGGAAACCCGAACTAGGGTGGATGGAGAAAAGTGGAAAATTTAAGAGAAATTAAATAGACTTCCTGGGGCTTGAGAGTTGGTTGGATGAAGGCAGAGAGGAGAAGCAGGACAGTGTCTGGATGTCGGGGCCTGAGCCTCGGGGTGGCTGGTAGGGCCCGTCCCGTGTTGGGAGCGCGGGAGGGGGAGCCACTGAGAGGAAAGACAAGGGTGGCGTGGGTGGTTCTGAATCTACCATGCCTGGGGGACATCGAAGGGGCGTGTTGTGACGACTGTTGGCTATACACGGCTTGACACGTTGGTGATACTAAATAAAAAATTGTCCAGTGAGTGATTGTGCTGGTTAGGGATTCAGAGGAAAGAGAGTTTTGGCCTGAAGGTAGTGATTTGGGAAACATAAAGCCCAACGAAAAAATGTTCAAAAGACATTACATCATCTCTATGAGTACGTGCACCTTTGCCAGAAGATTCTCATCATCTCAGTCCTCCTTTGTCTCCTGCTCCCCACATTTCGAGGATAATAGAACACTAGCATCACCCCGAATAAATAAATGAGAGAAAGGACAAATCTGTTTCTAGCACCTAACTTGCAAAGAATGGAAAAGTAAGAGTGTAGATTAAAAATCATTTAAGATATTTATTAATTCATTTAAAAATAGTGGTGATAAACTCATAACTTAAAAAACATATTTTATGAGTAATAACTATATTTCTGAAACATAGCAAGAGTAGTGGTATTGTTTTCCTGTTTTTGCAAATCTCTTTAATGGCTGGCTTAATAGAAGACAGCAGGATTCTCATAGAAGCTTCTGCATCCATCTGTGGCCATGTGTTGTTTTGATCAGAGAATGTGGAGAAAATCTGGCCTACCATAAAAATGTATTTGGCAAAAAGAATATTTTAATAACCTTTTTAGGTAATTGTGGATATTCTTAGATTCTATACCCAAACTTGACAAATGGTAATTTCTTAATGTTTCAGTGCAATTTAGAACCTGAGACCATATCAATAAACTTTCATACTCTTACGCTAAACTCCAGTGGTCAGTTTTGCACTTTAAATAAATGATTTTATCCGTGATGATTTTGTAACAGCATGCATTGGTCAGGTGGAAAATAGTGGTCTCATTGAGTTATGCAGACTTTCGAAATGTTAACACAGTTTGTTATGTAATATAAAAAAATCACATTCACTAACAGCATCATCACTAATATCATTAGCAAATTCTTTAAGTATGGAAAGCTGTTAAACTCACGGAGGCGGATAAAAGTTTTCTGAAATTCTAATTTTTGCTTTGAAAGCTCAAAATGATGATTTTTCCTTGACCTTGCAGGCCCATATCATTCATTTTTGAGATACAGTCTGCCAAATACCTGATCTTAGTGTGTTTGATAGTTTGTGTGTCAGTCATTTGTTCCAAGTAAAAATCATGTTTCATGCAAAAGCTGAAAGAATATGACTGCTTGTACAGTTCGGTGCCAAAGTGCCAGCAGTTTTACCCACCGTTCCGAAGTGGTATTCTGACCCGCTTCCTAAGTTGTACTCAGTAAATCTGCCAGAAAGAGCTGTTCACCCTTGCTATCTAGGAGCAGCAGGGCAGAGCTAGGTGGAGAAAACAACTCTTTGGACAGAAGAGAAGGACTCGGGCTGGCTTCTAACTACTTAGGTGTTAGTCATTTAACTTATACGCCACATTTATGTATAATTTGTACCCTGTGATCTCTCACACTATAATAGTCTTTTTCTGTTAATAAAAATGGACACTTAGATGTCCCAGGCATAGGGCCAAGCAACTTGTAGGCAGCATATCACTTAATTCTCAGCAGTCTCTGAAGTCATCTCCACTTTACCTGCAAGAAGATGAAGTCTCTGGAGGTCAATTATTTGTCCAAGATCATAAACCCAGTAAATTATGGAGCCTACTGGGAGGTACCAGATGCCGAAGCAAGACTTGCTCACTTGCGTTATTTAAGAGCAACTTAGTCCAGAACCCAAGATTTAGAAGGTGTGGCCAGAGACAGCCTGGTAAGTCTGCCTCTACCAGGGAAGACCAACTTGGGGTAACTGGGAGTCTTGGCACATGGATCGTGGTGACCAAGATCCAGGGTCCGGCAATAATGACATATCTTAGCAGGCAGAAAAGCGCTGGGCTTGATGACAGGTAGACAGTTCTCAGTTCTGAGCATGGGTTGAAAATGAGATTTCGGTCCTTGGGCTGCAAGGAAAGCGGGAGTCACCATTTCCCCATTTTCCAGTCCCAGAGGGTCAGGAGTACTGGGTAGTTTATCAAGGGGAAGATTAGTTATTGGAAATGAGAAAGGTGGTGCAAACCAGTCTTGGTAGCTTGGCATAAGTCCAATCGACAGAACTAGGGTACTGTGTCAGGACAAGAGTAGCAATAAGTGGACTCACAAGTGAGTTGCAGAGTATTGGGCTAGAACTCTTTGGATACTTGCCATTTAATTTAGACTACAAGGTGAATGATAACACCTAGAACTGGGCAGTGCACAATCTGCACAATCATACGTGGCAGGGCTGTGTCTAAAGATGGGATTGGTTCTTGGGAAGAGGGCAGAGGTAATCCTCTGTTGGGAGAGAAGGGCTGCAGAGGTTGGGAATAGAATGAAGAAGGAGCTGCCTAAAAATTTTGGACAGGGGCAATGGCTGTAGCCAGAGGTAGATATTGGAAGCCTTTTATTGATGGCCTCTAGAATTCATTGTTTCAAACCATTGCATCTATTACAGTGCTGGGCACATAGTAGATCCTCAATAAAAGCTCACTGAACTGCACAAAGACTGTGGTGGGCTGCAGCGACTCATTTTAATACCTTTAGTCCCTCTCACCTCAAAAACCCCCCTCAAGGACAGAAACCCTACTTTTTTTCTTAAGCCAAGCACCAGAAATAAGTGCACACACATAAGCACACTGGGAAGAGATCAAGGTATGAGCTTGTACTTCCCTTTTTGTTCTGTTGAATTTTAAGCACGTTTTAGTCTCTTAGTAATGCACCACAGGATGGGTGGACTTCGGCTGTTTTTCACCTCTGGTTCATGAAGCTACCTCTTGATGTAGTTTTAAGATATTTTTGAGATTTTGATGAAAGCGGAGCACAGGCTTTCCATAAAAGATATATATATACACCACTACTTTGGCATACAGTGTTTGGAGTTTCATTAAATTTTTGTTACCCATGGATTGCAGTTCTTTAAACTACTAATAGAGATTATAATTGTTATCTCAATAAAATAATATTCTATTTCTTCCCATATGGAATCAATTACAATACTTGCTTTTCTATTTATTTTATTTTATTTTTATTTATTTATTTA